>CAIGQZ010027068.1:319223-331005 GCA_903798205.1 Danio tinwini | reverse complement strand
GAGAGAGAGAGAGAGAGAGAGAGAGAGAGAGAGAGAGAGAGAGAGAGGAATGGAGGGAGGGTGGAATATTTGAGATAGAGTTCTGTGTGAGTTCTGTAGGGGAAAGGTGTGTTTGGAGAACAGACAGAGGGGAGCTTTGTGTACCTCTTTCAGACAGGTCAGCTCTCTCTCTCTCTCTCTCTCCAGCCTTTCCTCTTTCCGTTCTGTTCATTCTGGGTGCACAGAACTCCTCTGCAAGCCGTGTATGATGCTATCACTACTGTGCTGGTTTCTGCTGATCTTTCTGAGTCAGGTAAGAGCCACCAATTCCATTCTCATTCACGAGTAAAGCTTGACTAACTATTAGCATCTTTGTTCCCCCACGATGGCTGACCTACTGTAGCAGGCCTTAAATATGCACTCAGACACTTCTGAAGCAATTCATGACTTGGCTTTCCGATTCACTGTTTGGGATGTTAACTGTAACACATCTGTAATTGCGGTTCCTATCCTAATATTAGCAATTAAAGAATGCATAACACCAAAACATTAGTTCATGATTGTGCTGCTGGTGTTCATGCCTTTAAGGTTTACGCTGAATTAGTTGATGACGTTTGCTATTTGTTGAAACTGTTTATTCTAAATGAGCTGAAACAACACAGTTCTTGAGCCTTTGAGTTTGGTAAAGAGTTTTTTTGGGGACAATGCAATTGTTTAATGTTCAGTCCAATTAAATTTGTAAAAAAATAAAATAAATCATTAACTTAATTCCTTTATGTTGTCCCAACACTGTGAACTGTTCCACACAGTTCCACACAATTCCCACATGTTGTCTCAACACAAATAAATTAAGTTAACCTAATTGTTTTTACAAATTACTAGTGGAGTGAACATTTAGGGTGTCCCGAAAACACTCAACAATTGTGTTGCTTCAGCTCATTTTAAATAAGTAGTTTGAACAAGCAGCAGAAACTCTTTATTTGAGTTTATGACAGGCTATATTTTAAATGACGTATTTCTATATGAGACTGCGTCTATTAAAAGTGAATCAAGTGACGTGTGCTCAAGTCAGGTGATTATAAATTCGCTTTGGTTTCTACTGTTATTTCACTCACAGAATTAGCTTGTTTTGTAAACTTGGCAGAAAGACGTAAGATTTTTTGTTTTGACCTCTGATGACCCTTTTGTGAAAGAGACAGGCCTGCAGCGGACCCTAAATTATAGAAACATGACAGCCTTAATTTAATGATGTAGCATGTGATTAAACCCACTACACTAATGACATAAACACAAAGAAATAAACTTGAAGCAGTTTTTTCCTTATTTCAATGTGCATGTCTTTGGTCAAATCTCTGACTCTTGGATCATAGTATCAGGGTTCCCACGGGTCGTGGCATTTCTGGAATATCATGAAATTTCAAAAGGCCTGTTCTTGGATGTCTGGAAAGTTTTTATATATAGAAAGTGTCTCAAAAAAACAAGTAATAGTATATCATCCAAAAATAAGCCTGCTTATTGTACTACAGGAATAATGACAACTACATTTCTTACAGGAATAACAGCACAATCTGTGCATTAGAATCCTTCTATTTACTTTCCTTGGTGATGACGTAATGATGGTGTGATGATAACATATTTATTTTAGCTGTGTAAGGCACCATTAAATAAAAATGGTGTTTCTGAATGAAGATAAGAGTCTGGTCAGAGGTTTACAAGAACTGAAAGGCTACAGTGCTTCATGTTTTCTTTATGAATTTACGACTATAAACTGGTGGATTGGATTTCTTGTTGGCGAAAATTGATCACACTGGATCAGTACGTTGTGTAGCAGGGAGTGGTCATCCACGCTCTGCCCATACTGTTGAAAATATCACCACTGTCGAAGACATGATACTGAGCCAAGAAGACGCACCACGCACCTATCAAACTGTCCGACAGATTGCACGGGAGTCTGGCATTTAATGACTCGGATATGTAAACATTGCTTTATTTCTGTGTGTGCTAATTTAGTTTGCAAGTAATAAGATTGAAGCGTTCTGTCAATATTTTAACAAGGTAATGCAGTGATATAAATCAGGTGAGGTGGAAAATGGATGCATATCATATAATCTATTTGTCATCTAATTACAAGATATAATTAAAGTTACAAGGTATTGTGATGAAACTCTAACAGAATTCCTTTTGCTCGGATGTTGTTTGAGACACGGTGTGTGTGTGTATCATGGAATATCAGGGAATCTGTAATGTAATGTGTGATTTAGTTTTCTATACCATGTACTTTTCAACACACTGTTTTGCCTATTGTTATGGTTCTGCTATTTTTCACTGCCATTTATTTTTTTCCCCCACTTAACCACCAGCAAACAAATGCAATTCTCAGTCTTTACTTGATAAAATACTGTCTGTGGCTGTTTTTTTGCTCTACCAATTCCTCCTGGATTTTGCTGGAAAATATCAGGATTATTGCAACCTAAAATTGCAGACTTTGTGGCAACTTTTCTCAAATTTGTGGCATTGGAATTCCTTGTGAAAATATCAGCCTGACCTCATGAGGAAACTTTACTATTTTACATTTTGTCAGTTCCCAGCAGGCACAGGACGTCAACATGACGTCAGATTGATGTTGTATCCAGATGTCATGGGGCGTTGCATTTTATTTGGAAATTAAAATCAGGTTGACATCAGAACGCAACATCAGGCCGACACCAATGTCCAACGTCAGTTACTTTCCACAGCAACCTAAAAAAAAACAAATATCAACATCGTTACTGCTTGACATTGTGTGGACGTTACCACTATGACGTCTATGACCTTTAAGATGTTGGCTCAACTTTAGATTTTGGTCACTTTCCAACACAACCTAAAATCAACTGAATATCAACGTCATTTCACATCGTTATTGGATGTCAAAATAACACTGTTTTTTGACGCTGGCAACCTAAATCCAACCTAATATTAACATCTTATGACCTTGTGTGTTTAGTGGCTAATTTGTATGAATTCAGTCAAAAGAAAGTTTAGGCATGTGAAAACATACGATTTTTACAGGGAGGTGTGACATCAACATCTTTGATGGTACAAATTTATACGAGTTAAAATCTAAATCAAAAAGTGATGAATTGCAGTGAGATAGCATTGGAAAATATACACAGATATACACATCTTAATGACTTTATTTATATCTCAAGGACCATTGGTCTCTATAATTTATATAAAAAGAACCCTGAGAGAAAGTGGTCAAAATAAACCGCAGATAATCTCTTCAACAGCAACATAAAAAAATATTTTAATGATAGATACAAAGAATGCTGTCTTCTTCAAATAGGCTTTGGCTAAATGCCGTTGCAATTATCTCACATGATGCGTCTAAAGCAGGTCACACACCTCCGGATTAGCACAGCACCATGCAGTGTCTGTGACTGGATGAGCACTTTCTATACACTAATATAATGTTATTTGATATGAATCTATGCAGATGGTGCGGAAGCAATTTGAGCAATTGTCGTAGCTGACCAAAATCCACAAGAAGTCTATGGCAATTTTAAAAATAGCTAGCCCCTTTTGAGCTATTTATTTGATTTTGTGTTAAATTAATCAATTGCAGAATTAGAAAGTTCAAATCTAAACATTGCTGTCTATTTGCTGCCTGCAAAGTGCAGACACTGTAAATGCAGCTGGGACAGTTGATGTTTTTCTTCCATAGGAAGCTCTAACAGTAGCGCAGTCAGTGCAGCTGAGTAAAGGAGTCGCTTGTTCATGTGGATTTGCTGCTAACCTGACTGAAAGAGCCAGTGAACTACAGTAACTCAGCACACAGAGTTAGGGTTTGAGCACAGCAACCAACATAACAGCTTATTATGCAGGATGAATTTTGAAAATGTGTAAGAAACGTTGACATATTAAAAAACCTTAAAATACAAAGTCCAAAATCATTTTCATTCATATTTACAAATAACAACAAAAGAGTATTTTGTCATACTGGAATTGCTGATCTTTAACTATGAAAACGGAGTAATAATGTTTGTTATTCTTGAGCACTAGTGTTTGAACAAATTACACTTCTGTTTAAAGCAATGCTTTCAAACTCAATTCCTGAAGGGCCACAGCTCTGCCAAGTTTATCTCCAACCACCTCCAACTCACGCCTCCTTAATAATAGTCTCTAGTAGTGTTGAACACCTTGATCAGGTGATCAGCTGTGTTTGATTAGGTTTGAAGCAAAACTGTGCAGAGCTGCGGCCCTTCAGGAACAAACTCCATTAGGGTTCAACCAAAAAAGTATCATCTGTCATTCAGCCTCACATTGAGCCAAACCTTAAATGACTGCAGTGCAGTGACTGGGTGAAATAGGTTCAAAATCTACCTCACATTGTATGTTGTTTGCCTTTTAATCAGGAAGAACAAAAAGGTTTATAAATCTGTTTAGAAAGTTGTTATAATAAGCAAGGCACTGATTCAATGATTTACATCAGTTCCCTATATCTGCGGAATGGTGGTGATGCAATTGTGAACTTTCTTTTCCAAGTTAAACCACAAATGTTGGATTGGATTAATGTCATGTTAATTTGGAGTCCAAGGCATTAACAGAAATTCATGTGCATGTTCCTCCAACTATTCTTGGTGATTCTGGCAATCTGGCATTATTGTTCTGTTGCTATGAATGGATGCAGTTGGTCTGCAATAATATTCACACAGTTGATAGGGACTGTGCTGTTGGGATAATGGGGCTTGGGCCCAATTCTACCCCTTAGCCCTTCTCTTTACCGGGGTAGGGGTGTCCCAATTCTCTTTAGCTTGAAGGCGTAGGGCTAAGGGCAAGGGGTAGATAGCCCTTTGAACAAAGATTTTTCAGGACCACACTCGAAACCAAGGGGTAAGAAAATTTCCCAGAATACACCAGCTATAATGGCAGCATGGCTGCACCCGCAAGTCAGGAGATCCACAAATTAGTATTTTTTGTCATTATTATGAATTTTTACAACAAACAAACATATGATTTTATATCTAAACCACATTCGGGTTTTAACATCATGCTTCTATAAAAAAACGCTAAAATTTATAAAAAAAAAACGCTATAATCCCTAATAATAACTCCTGTACAGCAGTCCTACAACATTGTGACACTTGACGACACTCAAACACCCTGTCAGAACCGTCTAGTGTCCGAGTATGAGCTGTTTACAGTGTCTGCTATAATGTTAATGTTGTTTTTGGTGTGTTTACACAGATGAATATGTCCACGGTGTAAATATGCAGTATAGTTATGATCTTATTGCCACATTAGATACTCATGATAACATAATATATGCCTTCAGTGATTTCCTAAAGATAAACACCAATTATCTTAGGGGTCCCATTTCTTAGGGTTAAATTTTGAAGCCCTTCTCCTTCACACTCGTTTTTAAGGGCCAAAGGGAAGGGAAAGGGGTACAAAAATAGAATTGGGCCTTAATGTTGTCCAAAGAAAAACATTGCACAGATCTTGTCACCAAACAGTTTATCAAGGGGTCCATTCCTCGTACATGAATTACTCAATTAGCTGGATTTGGTTATTAAGGATTTGACATGATCCAGGATCATTTCGTTCTTTAAAACTTTTCTGAGAATTGTTGTCATAGCAACAGGTCGGCAGCTCAAACCTGCTCGGGAGCAGCAGCTTATTCCGTATAAACAGGATTAGATCAGGTCATTTAAGCAAAGGTAATACTGAAAGTGTGTACCAAATGCTGATATTTTACAGTAGTAACCTATAGGTTATATACACTTGGGAAAATAGTAAAATAGTTTTTAAAAATGTGATGCACATGTATATGCAGTTGATTTGATGCTTTGCAAAAGTTGCAGACACAGTTGTATGCCACATGATTAAAAAACTTGAATAGGCCTGCTAAAGGAAATCTGCTGTAAATGTAAAAGTAAATTGCTAAATACTCTTGACACATGAAAGCGTAAGGCCTGCAGCCCTCAACAAATGTCTAAAGTTATTGCGCATCATATTTAACAAACTGTTTACTACGAGTTTTCCGCAATTTTGCTCACATGGATAATTGAATATTAATCAGATGATGTCATTATGCTGCTGTGCCATCAGCCAATCGTTGCATTGCTGATAATGATTTCAAAGATTGATAGATCTGTCCTTCACAACACCAGCAGCGATCTCAAATCAGTTCATCCAGACAGTGTAATCTGATTCACAAAGTTGTTTGAAGAACCAAATTAGCCAGAGATCAGTTATCAAGATTAAAAGCCAAATCATCTTAGATCATTTAAGCGAGGTATGAAGAACGGACCCCAGGTGTCAGAGACTCTGTTTGTAATCATGGTATCTGCGCTCTGATATTGACATGCTTTGTCAGATTGGGTCACGTTTTTCAACCATCAACAGTCCAGTATTCATGGCCCATTTCTTGCATTGTTGGCAATGATATACAGTTAGCACATGGAGCCAGTAATCTGCTATACAAGCTTCTAAACAGAAGTCTGTGATGAACTGTGCTGTGACACATTACCCTGCTCACCACGTAGCAGCTGGTTGATCTGAAATTGAGGATTGTCTTTTAATTAAACTGATAAATCAGCAGCTTTCCCTATTCAAACACTGAACACTGTACTAACCGAAAGGCTAGCTCGGATGGTCTATATACTATGTGAACTCTACCAGCAACACTGATGTCTGAATGGGTTTTCAGAATGTTATGCATAATCAGTGTATTTTTAATAATATGCAGCCTGGGTATGCTGGGTTCACAGCAAATGCAGAATTAAGTTTTCACAGGACTAAGTTACATACAAAGTCACCCTCAAGTAGTGCTGGAAGTGGCTGTCATCCTGTTGCTGAAGAACATCTGATAAGTTTTGTGACTCTCTGGATGGTGCCATGAACCAAAACATGTCAGCATTTGGTTTTCTGACATTTTTGGGGACTTTAGGGGCAATCAAAGTTATATCAGAGTTATATCTGCATCTAGACTCACTGGAAGTTCTTCATGCCATTCGCATGGGTTCGTGAAGAACATGCCCTTGAGTCCGAATAAAATCAAGCAAGTAATGTCAAGAGTTCACACTTAGCTAATGATTGATTATAAAGTGTGTTTGGCATGCTGTCCCAGGAGAGAGCCCTGAGCTCAGAAGAACCTTGAGCCCTCAGCTCCCTCCCGTTTGCAAGGCGAGAGGGGAGTTTGAGCTCAGGGAGATCTCGAGAACTCCCCTGCCTATTTATGGCTAATGACAAAATTAGGGATTGTTATGGAGAGATATACTGTTGACTAAGAGCTCATCTGTGGTGCCAATTTAGTTTGGTCAATTCACACGTCTTTGGACTGTGGGAGGGAACTGGGGGAAACCCACATGAGCACAGGGAGAACATGTAAACTCCACACAGAAATGCCAACTGGCCTGGTAAGGACTTGAACCAGGGACATTCTTGCTGTGAGGCAACAGTGCTAACCACTGGGCCACCGTGCCGCCTTATGTTGGAAAGGGGGATTTTTTTAAGACAAAGATACTTGAGGTAAGGAACTCTGGGTATTTATGGTGAGTTAGCAATCATCTGATTGGTGAATCATGCGTTAGCTAATGCGAGACCAGCTGTAGTCAATCATAAGTACATGATCCTCTTGAAAAAAGTGAGTGAAGTGATGTGAATGTTCACTTCACGTTTGGAGTTAACCCAGCATTAGAATCTCAAAAACTGATTGACTTAATAATTAATGTGTTTGCTTACCCTATAAAGCTATGGGAAAAATGCTTTACTTAATGTCTAAAAAGCAGGGCTGGTCGGATATTCATAAGGGCTAGGTGGGGTTGAAGAACGAGGGGTCCCATGATTAGCTGAAGAATGAATTTTTCTTTTCCAACAGCAGCTAATTCTTTCTTTCCTATTGATATTTACCGCCAGTTTATCTGTAAGCAGTGCTTAATTTGTGAATTGTGAGGTCCCGGAACACATCGGGGTAACAGATCCAGCATGTTACCTGAGGATGGAGAGGTGTCATGTAGGAAAGCGTGGTGGCGGGGGTTGTCGTGGGTGAAAGTGAAGAGGGGGGAGGGGCATGGCAGGGCGTTGGATGGCGGAGGGGTGTTGCAGACGAAAGTGAAGAGGCTTGAGGAGTCGCGGAAGAAAGCGAAAGTGAACAGCAGACAGGAGAAGAAGGCGGTTGAGGAGGGGGATCGGTAAAATAAGGTACCGGATCAGACTCATTGGATGGAAACGAGCAAACGATTTATGTGTGTGGCGAGGGGGCGTGGCCGAGAGCCGTGGGAGCGGAGCAGGAGATCAGAAATGCCGCCAGCCAGTCAGGAGAACCACCGCCGGACACCAGAAGACGGACGGGTGGATAGATTCCTCCACAGGGCTCCCAGCATGTCGTCACTTCTCTCAGTTGGTTGAGGACCGAGTGGCAGCGTGTCTGGAGAACCGAACCCCAATTTTTTTTTCCTCTCTCCCCTCTCTGTCTACTGTCTTTCCTCCTTTTTTCTCCATCTCCTTTTCTCTCGGCCCGTCTCATATAGGTCTCGCGGGTGCTGTGGTGCCAAATCCCCCCCCCCCGGAGTATGCACAGCCACGGGGTGCGCCCGGACTGGAGGGGGAGATGGGGGTGTGTGGCGAGGGGGCGTGGCCGAGAGCCGTGGGAGCGAAACGAGGCCCGCCACAGATGAGATGCACCTGTGGCGCGCACCTGCCTTCAATCCCACGGAAGGAGCTCTGGACTATAAGAGGAGGAACGATGGCAGAGGACAGAGAGAGAGGACCGGGCCCGGACATGTTTTACTTTTGCTTTCAGTTTGACGGCAGTCTCCGTGAGGAGCTGCCGTCCTTTTGTTTTGATTTAGACGGCAGTCTCCGTGAGGAGCTGCCGTCCCCTTTTATTAATATATATTTATTTAAAGTTCGTCGGTTCTCCGCCTCTTTCTTCCCGTAACTTCATTACAATGTGATATTCCAGTTTTGCATATAAATCTAATGACTATCTTTGGATGGAAACAGCTAAAGCAGGAATAGGCAAACTCGGTCCTGGGGTGCCACTGTCCTGCAGAGTTTAGATCCAACCCTAATCAAAGCCTATAGCTTTCTAGTGTTCTTGAAGACCCTGGAAAGCATGTTCAAGAGTGTTTGATTAGTGTTGGACAAAAACTGCAGGGCAGTGGCATTCCAGGACCAAGTTCAACCATCCCTGAGCTAGTGGTGTATCTTCTCTTCAGAACAATTTGCAATTCCAGTGTTATTATTGTTAGGTTTTTTTTCTTCACTTTTTTTATGCATGCATTGCAGGGTGCTGATAGCAGGCGAGAAGGGACAGGCCTGACGGAGAAAAGGCAGTTCTGTAGTTGGCCATGTAAATGTGGTGTCCGGCCGCTGTGTGCCCCTGGTGTCAGCTCCATCTTGGATGGCTGTGGCTGCTGCAAAACATGTGCACGGCAGATTGGGGAATCGTGCAATGAAAGGGACATCTGTGATCCTCACAAGAGCATGTACTGTGACTTTTCCAAAGACCAGCCGCGTTATGAGGTCGGCATCTGTGCTTGTGAGTGAGCCCAGCTATTTCTCATATGCAGTATATTCATATCTATCTATCTATCTATCTATCTATCTATCTATCTATCTATCTATCATGTCCAAAAAAACATAAAATTTATGTCTAAAAAGATGTCAATTTGATGTTGTTTTGACATCAAGATAGTTTACATTCATTGTAGAGAAAGAAAATAAGTGTTAATTTGTCATTTGGAACTGAAGCTTCCAGATGAATACAAGTTATCTTAGATTATAATATGTTTTATGTCATTATTTTGGTGGTCAAAAATAAATTAATGTGTGGATGTCAAACAGACGTGAATAAAAAAAAAACAAATTCAAAACTCTAAATCATATGATGTTATGCTGTATGTCCATTTGCTGGGTTTAATTTGTTGCTGGCAGTTATTTAACTAATACATTTTTTGCAGACCTGATGGGGGTTGGTTGTGACCTGAATGGAGCGCACTATGATAACGGACAGGCCTTCCAGCCCAACCCACTCTACAAGTGCACTTGCATTTCTGGCTCCATTGGCTGCACCCCTGCCTTCATCCAAAAGTCCACAGGAATGTTGAGTCCCGCTGCCCTCCAGGGCCAATTACCAGCAGGACTCAAGAGCAGTCGAAACCCCAAAAACCAACAGGACACCACCTATAGGACCATGTCAGGTGAATGTGCCACTATTTTGCACCATGTGCAAAGCTTCTCAAAGTTGCAGTATGTAATCGTAAATTTATTAAGTGAAGTTTAGTTATAAACTGATTGCGAGATGGGTGACACGGTGGCACAGTGGGTAACACGTTCGCCTAACAGCAAGAAGGTCGCTGGTTCGAGCCTCGGCTGGGTCATTTGGCATTTCTGTGTGGAGTTAGCATGTTCTCCTCGTGTTCGCGTTGGTTTCCTTTGGGTTTCCTCCAGTTTCCCCCACAACTCTAAAGACATGTGGTACAGGTGAATTGGGTAGGCTAAATTGTGTGAATGAGTGTGTATGGATGTTTCCCAGTGATGGGTTGCGGCTGGAAGGGCATCCTGCGTAAAACGTGCTGGATAAGTTGGCGGTTGGCGACCCAGGATTAATAAAGGGTCTAAGCGGAAAAGAAAATGAATGAATGAACGATAATTTCGAGAGGATCACGTGCTTATGATTGACCACAGCCGGTCCCGCAT
Source organism: Danio tinwini (assembly GCA_903798205.1). Taxonomy (NCBI): domain Eukaryota; kingdom Metazoa; phylum Chordata; class Actinopteri; order Cypriniformes; family Danionidae; genus Danio; species Danio tinwini. The sequence continues at coordinate 320,340 of CAIGQZ010027068.1, read as the reverse complement.
TAGCTAATCATGATCCTCCAATCATATGATTCCTAAGTTACTATAAATAATCTTCATTCCACATTTGATCTTCATCTGGAAGAAACCGCTCTTCCTCCTCCTCTATTCTCATAGATTGGGCGGCACGGCAGCCCAGTGGTTAGCACTATTGGCCCCACAGCAAGAACGCCACCTGCTCTGATCCTCGCAGGGCCAGTGGGTAATTCTCTGCGGAGTTTGTATGTTCTCACTGTGTCTACGTTGGTTTCCCCCGGGCGCACAGATTTCCTCCCACCGTCCAAAAATATGCACCAGACTAAGCAAAACGGCCACTCGGTCTATCTCCCTTCCTTCTTGAAGTAGTTTAGCTTAGCCTCTTCAGCCGGGGAGTTTTTGAGATCTACCTGTGCTCAATCTCCTCTCTCGCTCAGCGAATGGGAGGGAGCCCTGGACTCGAGGATCCCTTGAGCTCAAGGCTCTCTCCCGGGACAGCATGCCAAACAAGCTTATGATAAATTATCAGCTAAGTGTAAACTCTTGAAAGAAATCCTCGCGGAAATTTCTAAGAAAGCCTGTGATAAACTTGCAATTGCAAAACTTGCAGTTTTCCAAACTGATGTGCTAACGGCTCTTTAGCAGCTGTGGCGGATCAATAATTGTAAAGTACTCATAAAATCACCGCTGCTGTCAGTATGTGAAGTCTAGGGTGAGGGCAGATGTTTGGATGTGTGCTGCTGTGGGATGACGTAGTGCTCTGTGACTGTAACACTGAAAGCTTACAGGGATCCTCCTTTAGCCTGGAAGAAGAACTGTTTGGTCCAAACCACAGCCTGGTCACCCTGTTCACGCTCCTGCGGCATCGGCATCTCTGTGCGAGTCAACAACGACAACAGCAAGTGTGAGATGAGAAAAGAGCGCCGACTCTGCCTGCTTCGGCCGTGTGATAAAAACACCCTAAAGAGACTGAAGGTAAGAAAACAGCTCTTGATAAACAAAGCCAAACAAGCATTTAATCTACACTCCCTGACACAAGTCTTGTGGTGGATCTCAGTTGTGAGAGCAGCAAATAATAACTGGTCTTCCAGTTGATTATGTGTAAAAGTGTCAGAAGGTGGATTTCTCCATGAATCATCTGTTG
>CAIGQZ010027068.1:306867-318823 GCA_903798205.1 Danio tinwini | reverse complement strand
TCATAGAAGACACTTCTGACACCACATCATCAACTAGAAGACCAGTTGTTATTATTTGTTGTTCCTAAAACTTGGTTTGTCCACAAGACATTTGTCAGGTAGTGTAGTATGGATTACACAGATTAGTACACTTACACTGTATTTTATACTTTCTATTTTATATTAAAGCATTGAGCCAAATATCCTTTGTTCCAAAAGACCAGTTTGTTTTAAAGGGTTAGTTCAGCTAAAAATGAAAATTCTGTAATTTATTACTCATCTGTTTCCAATCCCTTCGATTTTAAGACGAACACAAATTTATATATTTTAGATAATATCCAAAATCTCCCTCATCCTCCATAGACAGCAACAGTCCTAACTTGCTGCATCTGTATGATCAAATCCAAAAATGTACCAAGGTAAAAAAAAATGAGGTAAAGGTATAATATATATATACTACAAGTGTCCTCAGTGGTTCAATTGCAATATCATGACGCTACAAGTTTACTTTAGTGTTCACGTAAAACAAAAATATTGGGTCTCATTCACTAAACCTGCTTACACACAAAGTTTTGCAATGTGTATGGAGGTTTTCACAAATAAATGATAATTCATGAACTTAAAACACTTGCTCTGCTGCGCTGTAACACACTGTAACTGTTCAGCAGCTTTGAAACGTTAGACAGACGAGCATAAAGTTATTTCCCTAGTTTTGGTACCACAGTTCCCTCTACCCCAAACTTTTCAGCCTGCGACCCCCAAAATAACAATGCCAGTGACTTGCGACCCCCACATTCCTCAGAAGTGGTTATTAATATACAAATGTTATGGAAAAAATATGATAATTCTAATAGTTTAATATACATTTTTTTGACTTTTAGAAATCACCAACCACCTCACCATTGTCCCGCAACCCCTGCTTTGGGAACCACTCCTATAGTTGACTATCTCTGGATGAGTGCCACTTTGCAGAAAGCATTTATGTAGACCTGGTTTGGGCTATATTATGCAAATTACTAACTTCATGCACTTAGGCGCTCATTTTGAACACTCAAACGAGTATAAGAACAGTCTCATGTCGGCGCCAGTAGAATAGTGGTTTAGTGCACCGACAAGAGTTCGATTCCTGGCTTAAGGTCCATGTGCATCACAAATGTTGAGTATTAGACCGTTGTGTATTAGAAGGTTTTGGTGAGTAAAACTGCTCGTATGCAGATATTAGACAATGAGACCCAATGATTTAATTCAACAGTTTCTCTGGGTCAGTATAGGGTGCACCTCCACAAGTGATGTACACTGATGTATTGTTTGAAACCATGAGCATCTGAGGGAAACATCAGTAATGCGACCGAGCGCAGAAAGCTTAAAAGAGCACAACACTCTCATAAAAGCGCACCCTATGCTGTCACTGAGAAGAAACTGTTGAATTAAGTCATGGTAGTTTTCTGTGGGCACAACATAGTTGTCAGTAATTAATAACATGATTTTTTTAAATAAACTGAGTAAATAAAATGTACTGTGTTTTGTGCAGAATATAACTGGTTAAACTGGCAGTGGGCTGGTTATAGAGAACAAAAAGGCAAACATTCTGACACAGAACGTGCATTTTTAAAGGAGAATAGCTGACTTTAGCATTGTTTTTCAGATAAACAAGTAGTCTATGTTCACTTAAATATCGTAAATAACATATAATAGTATTTTTTTTATAGAAAAGTCAAAAACACTGCACATGTAACCTCTATTTTTCAATCAGAGATCATAACCGAAAACAAACCCAACAGTTAAATGATTGTATTGAAATACTTCTCTGTCCTGCTTAGATGCCAAAAGGGAAAACCTGCAAACCCAAATTCCAGGCAAGTAAAGCAGAGAAGCTCTCACTGTCCGGCTGCACCAGCGTTAAGAAACACCGGCCGACATACTGCGGCGTCTGCACAGACAAGCGCTGCTGCCTTCCCAATAAGTCCAAAATGGTGAACATGGAGTTCCACTGCAAAGGAGGATCCAACGTACGCTGGAAGATGCAGTGGATCACATCCTGTGTGTGTCAGAAGAAGTGTAGCAACGCTGATGACATGTTTTCAGAGCTGCACTTGATCTAAAACACAAACGGAAAGAATGCTTTTCAGCTTTACTTACTATAAGCTATAGAGCAGTGTTTCCCAACCCTGTTCCTGGAGGCACACCAACAGTACATATTTTGGACGTCTCTCTTATCTGACCCATTAACTTCAGGTTTTGGAGTCTCCTCTGATGTTCTGCGGTGTAGGGAGAGGTTCAAAATGTGTACTGTTCAAGTCAAGTCATACTGTTGGTGTGCCTTTAGAAACAGGCTTGGGAAACACTGCTACAGAGCATACATGAACAGTTTTGGCCAAAAATACTGTAACCAAGAAGTCATCAGAGACGCAAGTGCTATTAAACGCACTTCAATTTTAGAGTACTGTCACGAATATTTAAGTATTTAAATATTTTAAAAACATAATACTTTTTGGGACAAAGTTACCTTCAACTGTCTTAAAAGTCAAGATATTTAAGTAGCTATACACTTTTATAACACCTAAAGGGATGGTTCAGAAACACAATTCAAACTTATGATTTACATGGACTGTAACTGGCATAAATAAGAAAATATGGTGTGTGTGTGTGTGTGTGTGTGTGTTTTAATTCACTCACCATACCATTCCTTGACAAAATGGTGTGTACTTGAGTTCTGGCATTCGAATGAAATCAACCTTGTATGAATTTGTGTGCATTCAAATGTTTGTGTAGAAAATGATTTGGGCACAAATGCGCAACTAACAGCGTGTTTTATGCTGATGTTTGGTATACAGCGAGAAGGGGGAGATTTTTTTGGAAACAAACTATGGAGCCAAAACAGTCTAAAATCCAATTCGTAAATTCAGAACGCTATTCATAAGTACACCAATTAAATTTGTTCAAAAGTTCAAAACATGATACAAAATATACACAAATCCAATTTGTAAATTCATTAATACGCAAATCTAATTAGCAAATTCAAAACATAATTCATAAATACTCAAATCCAATTTATTTGGCGAAAATATTTATGATTTTCACTTATAAATTCACAAATTGTGTGTTGTATTGTGAATTGTGTTTTGAATTGACAAATTTACAAACTGGATTGTGCTGTGCATGTATGAATTTTATTTTGTAAATGTACTATTTTTGAGACTGATCTGACTCCATATTAAAGCACTTGCTCCAGCTCATGTATACTACAATACTCTCAATCACAGAAAACACTGCATTTTCAAATGAACTTGTAGCATAACATATTTACCTTCAACAGTACTAGCAGTACTAGTAGCAAGAAGGTCGCTGGTTCGAGCCTCGGCTGGGTCAGTTGGCGTTTCTAGAGTTTGCATGTTCTCCCTGCGTTCGTGTGGGTTTCCCCCACAGTCCAAACACATGCAATACAGGTAAATTGGGTAGGCTAAATTGCCCTTAGTGTATGAGTGTGAATGAGTGTGTATGGATGTTTCCCAGAGATGGGTTGCTGCTGGAAGGGCATCCTCTGTGTAAAACGTGCTTTACAAAAGTTGGCGGTTCATTCTGATGTGGCGACCCCGGAATAATAAAGGGACTAAGCCGAAAAGAAAATGAATGAATGAATGAGTGCAGAGTTTAAGCAAATAAATAAATAAATAAATACGCTATAGGTGTTTTATATATAGGCTATATCCAGAATCATCCCCTATATTCTTAAATATTTGAGAAAGCAACCATTTGTAGTGGTGTCTGAAACCATAGTGGACACTCTCAGTCAATCCAAAGACTATAGAAAACAGCAGACGTGTCACGCGTATCGTTTTGAATGGGAAAAGTGTAACGTCAATACGGCAAATGAAGCCCCGCCTACTAGTACAGGAGCCAATCATCAAGCACTATAGACTGACGTTCTTTGACCAGACATGTGCTTTTATGACAGTCAACCAACGCAAAGAAATCTCAGCGAATGTTTCCATCCACCTATTTTTATGCACATTTTGGATATGCGCATAAAAACCGGTTGATGAAAAAGCCAAGATGCGCATGAATTTTGAAAATGCGCATAAAAAACACATGCGCTTAATTGAATAGGATAAACTGTTTATTCGATAAGAAAAGATGCGCTTAAACTACGATGGAAACACTTTTACCGAACAAATTCCAAAGGTCATGTGATTGTGTTTTAAGAGATCATGTGATGATGAAAGTGTGTGTAATGGACAAACCAGCAGGCTGAGCATGCTGTAAAACATCTGACATGCTGTTTTGGTCATTCTAAAACGCCTTACCGTTTCAGTATTAGTGGTATTATATTATATCTGAACGTTTAGAAATTAAACTTATGAGACAGATGATTTTCATTTTATTGGTGATTCCAAATATGTAATGTAATCGTAAGCTTGGCTAACAGTTTTGAAGAATTTGATGTTTCCCTATTCAGACAGAATGCCCGAGCATACTGCCCGAGGCGTTTCAAAGATGGCCACAGAGTGAAATGACTTGCCTTAAAGGGACTTTGATCAATCCACAATACATCACGATAACGAGTGTACAACAAATGTAGTCTACAGCTAGAAAACACCCATAATGCACTGTGAGAGTTCGCATGCTGAATGAATTTCCACATCTGACCACAAGATGGCATCTACAGGGGGTTAAACTTTAGTCATTTCATTTTATCAACCAACAAAAAGCCTCCCTTCTGGTGCACTCAACAATCGAATTCACTCCTTTAAATGGACTGTAATAGTGGACTACTGTAGGGAATAGTGAATGAGGGTAAAAGGGGGCCATTTCCGATACAGCACTAGCTTATTTTCTTGCTAACATTCATGTCTTATGACTAGGGCCAGACGGAATCTGCGAACGTTTTTTGCAATTTCTACGGAGAATTTTGTTCAAAACCTGCAGAATCATTTTGTGAGTTTTATAACTAAAACCTTAATATGTGAAATATGTGTAATTTAAAAACTGAATAAATTTAGATTTACACACATTTACTCAAGTAAATAAACAGAATTAATGATGGGCTAAAATTCTGTGGAATTCTGCGTGCACAGATTCCGTGTGGGCCTACTTATGACCTACCATGTAATTAATGGACATACAGGCTAACTTGATGAAGAAACTATGGCTAAATAGTACAAACATGTCCTTCTCCTGCTGTCTCTTTTTCTAAATATACACTTGAAACTAATAGCATAGAAAACATGCACGTTTTGGGCTCAAGCCGACTGCAGGATTTTTAAAGTAGCGGCGTCACAGATGTTTTCACACTGCATGACTCTGATGTGTTTACACTATAAGATGGATCGGCCACAGGGGTTTCACACTGCATGACTATACAATAGGAGAATCGCAGACAACTTTGTCTCACAACCAAACACACGCGAGAAGTGACATGGAAACAACATGAGGTCATGTAGTATATCTATTGTTATTAACATAATGAGACAGAAGCCTTTAGTGAGGTTGAAAATGTTCTCCTTTTGGCCTTACATGAAGGCAATTAGCAATTTCTCCTCAACTTTCTTTTTTCGAGCCGGTTGTGTTATTGCTAAGATGACACGCCAAACAGACACTGGTGCACCAGCTAAATTTACTAGATTTTCCTCCATTTCTCCCTCAACGCCCCACTGGCCTGCAGATGCCCACACTAGTGGATGCTGCTCTCTCATTGGCTGTAGATATTCGCTGATGTTATTTTCAATCCCAACACATTTCACACAGCATGATCTAACTCACCGACAACTCCAGCTCTAACAGGTGTCTACAACTCATCAGTGATTCTCTCAGATGCCGTCTTTGATCACACTGTGTGATGTTCACTCATGTGAACCAGCACCGATTTACTTGTGATTTCAGACATTTGTCTGCGATTTCTCAAAACCTGTTGGTGAGTCAAAATCTGGGCTAATATCATGCAGTCTGAACTCTGCATTAGTCTCAATTCTTGTTGCCTGTTCTTGTGACCCATTAGAGAATGCTAAAGGACACAGTAAATCAGGTGAGGTCGAATAAATTGTTAATTCAGATTGAGTAGTGTTCATATATTTAATGTTTTGTTTTAAAATCCATTTGAAAAGTGCCCTTTTCCCTTCATGTTCCCTCAAAATGTCTGTGTACACTGCATTAGCGACATGTGCAGTGATAAAACATAAGGAAGCATTTTGTGAAAGCGAACAGTTTTAATTCAGGAACAAAAGCAAACAATCTAGATGTAAAAAATGGCCAATGTTTGGTGCTGACAGTGTTAATGTTTTGATTAGAGAATTGATGGTGTATGTGATTATTATAGCTTTAGTTAATGTGGAATTTGTTTTTACTGAAGTGTAAGACAAAATAACTGAACTTAATTTAATAAACTGCATTATTTGATAATACGTCAAGTCTCATTACTATACAAAAACAAATGCATCGTTTCACAGCTGAAGTATGTCATTTCTGTGCCTCCATGTGTCTATTACTAATCAAATATATATTAGTTTTGTTAAACAAGTAATCGCAAAACGGTAAATTGCATCCAAAATAAAAGTTTGTATTGATTAAAGGGGTCCTATCAGACACCCAGTGTAATAAGGTGCAAGACGTGTTTGGTGTGATTTGTTGCTATTTTCAGACCAGCGCAACAGTAATTTTCACGATTTGCACTACGTTGTTTAAAAAGCAAATCCATTTGCACCACTGTAGACTCATGTGTGTGCTGGTCTATAGAGGAGGTGTGTTAAGGCGCATTGTTGCCAAACCATTGACCAACTAAAAGCTGCTCTAAAGTCCAGCAGAGTGTGTTAGTTATGAGCCTATGCAGGTCTAAACGCTTACACACTGCTGAACACACACAGATGAACAGCAACACACAAATATCTTAACAGATTAACACAATTAAAGGATTAAGATAATACAGAAATGATAAATAAATGATCAATATAAACACCACTGCCTCCATGCCTTCTTCACCTCGGGGGGCTTTTTCAGTTTATTCATGACCATCTGCATCTGTATAATGTTATTATTATTAGCAGGATTATTGATTATCTGCAGATTTATATCTGTTTTAATAAACACAATTGTAGATTTGTCCAGCTGTGGGGTTTTGGAGACGTCTGCATCACCATATGGGGCATAAGAACAGGACGTGTGTCTGGATATAACTCAGTTGTTTGAGCACACTTCATTATTATTGTTCATTTATTCCTTTGCTGGAGATTAGAACTGAATTTAGAAATAGTTTAGACACAAATCTTTAATAAAGGAGATTAAATATGACTGTATTTTTCTGCCCTTTTGTGACTCAATGTGTGTAAAATATATATATATATATATATATATATATATATATATATATATATATATGTATATATGGATGTGATTATTCATTTGACAGCACAAAAATATAAAAGAAATCTCTAATATACACACAGGTCAGGTGGCCATGGTGAGTCTAGGGGCGTTGGGCATGAGAGGGCTTTCCAGGTGTGAGTAGTCTTCAATAAGTGTTGAGATTGATGACAGTGCTTCAGTGAATCCAGCCTGCTCCATGCCATCAACAGCTAGATAATGATGCAAATGAGCCTGCAGGGGAGGGGCATAACAAACACCATTAACATACAGAGCACTGTGCATATGAACATATAAACATTTCATAATCTGTGACAGATATGCAATATGACATATATATATATGTATATATATCTCGTATAGACAAAATTAAAAAAGGGTTTTATTTCATATTATGCTCTATTGTTTCTTTTGCGATGTTGCTAAATAATACTTTTCATTATTTTATGATCAAAAACATGAAAAAACGCTCGGTGACAAAGTGATTTACATTTTGCATTTTATTAAAGTCTTTTACGTTGGGCCTGTAAATATTCCTTTTTGAAAAGTGTTTTATAGTTTATTTATATTTATTAGATTTTTTTCTTCTGTAATCAAACATTTGCCCTAAATAGTTCTAAATAAAGTAAAAAAATATAATCATGTACATCTGAGTATAAGTTTTAAACTGTAAAAACATGAGATAGTCCTTTCCATGCGGTCAATATGTCTATAAATATAATTTTATATTAATTAATTATTAATTGATTTTCCTCTGGTGCTATCATTCACAATTTGCACGAGCATCACATCAGCTTCGAAGGAGCTCTTTTTACCATATGCAAAGTAAGTCTCTGATGTCCCTAGAGTGTGTGCGTTTCAGTTTCAGCTGAAAATATCACACAGATAATGTCCTCTAGCTCTCTGAAACTGACCCTTTCAGGCTTTGATCTTAATTCTGGTGTTTTGATGACTGTCGCTTTAAATGCAAATGAGATTGTGCTCTTTTCAGAAGAGGGCGGAGCTACAGACACCTGTAGGTCAACATAGTGGCAGATTCAAAAACAAGACTAACGCCCTATGCTAATAAGGGAGAGATGGTCACTAGTGGGTGGGGCTTTCCCCCTCTGATAGCACGTACAAAGGGAGAATGTCAATCAAAGTGTTTCTGCAGACTGTTTCTATCAAGTCTGATTATAAACACATACAATTAATACATGTTTACCATTAGAAGCTGGAGATATTCACACACAGCTGGGTTTAAAGCCTTTATAAAAGTGATTCCTGCATAATAGGTCCCCTTTAACCTAATTAAGGGTGACAGGACTGCTCATTTGTTCAACAACAGATGAAGTCACAATCATTAAAAAGGCAATAATCAAAGTATAATGTATATACAGTGGTGCTTTGGGGTATACCTTCCTACGGTAGAGCTTCATAAACCGTTCCCTCAGTTCAGAAAAGGTGGATTTCACACAAGTGTTGTTGGCTAAGGCCAGCAGAGAATGTGAGTGACCCACAGGCGGGACAGAACACAGGCTGGTCTTCCATCCTTCCTGATTCCATGGGACAAACGGCAGGGTGGGCCTTAGCCTAAGAAAAACAAAAAACAAAAAAACGATTAGTAAGATCTTTAAATGGTAGAAGATGATCTTGAATGCTGGATTCCAAACAGGAGATCGCTTCTTTAACAGGGATATCCTGTACAATAGGGCTGGCTATTCAAGATTGAAAGTGATTATACATTTAACACAAAAATGCTAATGATTTTTAAGAATGATTAGGGAACACTTTATTTTAAGATATATAAGATGCATTGATACCATAGTCATAGTAACAGTCAAATATGACAGGATTTTCAAACACACAGACAACGGGACCCCATTTCAGAATTTTTAGCCCCCCTTTGAATTGTTTATTCTTTTTAAAATATTTCTCAAATGATGTTTAACAGAGCAAGGACATGTTCACAGTATGTCTGATAATATTTGTTCTTCTGGAGAAAGTCTTTTTTGTTTTATTTTGGCTAGAATAAAAGCAGTTTTTAAATTTTTAGACACCATTTTAATGTCAATATTATTAGCCCCTTTAAGCTTTTTATTTTTCGATAGTCTACAGAACAAACCATCCCTAACCTGCCTAGTTAACCTAATTACCCTAGTTAAGCCTTTTAATGTCACTTTAAGCTGTATAGAAGTGTCTTGAAGAATATCTAGTCTAATATTATTTACTGTCATCATGACAAAGATAAAATAAATCAGTTATATATATATATATTTAAAATGTAAATTTTTTTATTTAAATATTTATTTTAATTTTTAAGTTTTCTTATTGTATGTAGTTTCAAATTTTCTTTACTCCAGCCAATGTTGCTTTTATTTCTACTATTACCATAAATAATAATAATAATAATAATAATAATAATTAATAATAATAATAATATTATTATTAATTATAAATACTAATACTAAATACTAATTTCTGAAGGATCATGTAACTGAATTCTGAAGTAATGAAGCTGAAAATGTATCTTTAAATTCACTGGAATAAATGATTAAATTAAATTATAAACTACTGTTGAACAGTAATTAGTGCAATCAAATTTCACAATTTTACTATTTGTACTGTATTTATGATGAAATAAATGCAGCCTTGGTGAGCAGGAGAAGCTTGTTTTAAAACATTTAAAAATCCTACTGACCCCAAACTTTTGACCGGTAGCGTCTTTATGAACATAAATCCAATCTTCTGCATTTTTATTCACAGCATGTTTTACCTAGAGGATGCCCTTCCAGGCGCAACCCAGTACCTGGAAACACCCATACACACTCATTCACACACACTCATACACTACAGCCAATTTAGTTCATCAATTCACCTATAGCGCACCTATAGCGCTTTTATAATGTGACTTTAGTCTCTGTTTTGGAGCACACTAGCTTATAGATATCCTAAAAACTAACAACACTGATACTAACATCCAAAAAAACTTGATTTTAATGTCTTTCCACTGTTGATTTAATGATGGACCTACAATGTGGCCACACGAGCCTTTCTGACTGCCTCTTTATGTAGATTCACTGATACAATCACACAACATTTCACACTCATTCAGACCTGATCTGAGATCTGAGTTTGTGTTTAAGGATCTGATCTGAGGACAGTAAACATTGAGGCAGCTTACTAGAGTTTGGACAGAGTCAATGAATGAAACAAATAGAGATAACGATGGATGACAGACAAAAGAGGCGCAAACATGCAAAACAAGACAAACCTCTCAATGTTCCGGCGCAGATCCGACAGCTGAACGTTTCCACGCAGCATAAGGGCACAGGCCAGATACAGGTTGTGTTTGGGGTCGGCTCTGATCAGCTGATGCTCCTTACTGAAGGCATCTGAGAACATCTGATCCAGCCTACAGAAAACAGCAACATGTAAGGAGTTTTGCTGCAGAGTCCAACTCTAAGGCCTGGTCACACCAAGCCGATGGGCAGTTAGTAGGGGTGTGACAAGACGCTACTTTCAAGAGACGTGACGAGACACGATTGGGTTTATGAGAATGAGAAGAGATTTTTATACTATTTGTTTTGGAATCCTCAATGATGAAATACATGAAATAGAAAAGCATTTTATTTAAATGAAAATAATAATCATAAAAATAAATCACAAAATGCAAAACAATTTATTTTTTATTAATCAATTATTATTATCAATTTATTTTTTATATTATTTATTTATTTATTTATTTTTACAAATTATGCCATAAAGGACATGTATTTTTTTCTGAGAGTCTGTTTGGTATGTTCATGTAGAGCATTTTGATTCAGACGTCAACATGAAACAGCAACACATCTGGATTTTAGTCTGCGCTAGTTGATCGTCGTTGGCTTGGTGTGTCCTGGCCTAAAAAACTAGGATTTCATGGTTTCTAATCAAACATAATCAAATGCAGGAAACAAGAAACGCTAGCTAAAATGTATTCAGTTTGCTCTACAGTAAGTTTGATGAACTTGTCAGAGTTCCCGCTATTTTTTTGTGTATAATTTCCACTGCATAAAAGAATGACTGCAGACGTACCTGCGTGGTGGTACACTGACATCAGCGAGTGTGTAGAGAGGAGTCAGGCTGGACACAAGGTAGTGTAAACGTGGGAAAGGGACCAGGTTCATGGCTATCTCATTCAGATCCATGTTAAGTGAGCCCTCAAACCGCGCTGAACTGAGAAACAAAAAACAATTAATTGAGTGATCATATCTCTATTTAGTTTAAAATGTATTAGCTAAGGATTTAGCACCTGGTAATATTAAGAAGTAGATTGGCCACAATGTTGTTCATGGCATCAAATGGCTTCTCGACCTTCACTACCCCTCCTTGTCCAGAGATGATGGTACTGTCCTTCTTGATAGCACAGCCTGGTTTGCCAGTGTTGGACATATGCTTTATCTTACCAACAATATCAACCAGAGACTAGAATAACAGCAGAGAACAATAGCAGAAATTGTCAAGATTTATTTACCTTCATGCCATTTCGAAACGATGACATTCCTTCTCATGTCTACAACAAAAAGAACTTCACTACCTGACAAAGGTATTGTCAACAAGTTTCATGATCAGCAGATAATAACTGGTCTTCTAGTTGATGATG
>CAIGQZ010027068.1:258519-280028 GCA_903798205.1 Danio tinwini | reverse complement strand
CACAGTATATGCACATAAGAAAAGGGTTTCTGTATATTTGTGTAGTTGTATGTTGCAGTTTCACGATGAAACCGCTGACTACACTGAAAAAAATGATACTTTAAACCTATTAAATTTAATTATTGTAATTTCTTATAGCAAAAAATATATATATATATTTCCTCAAAGTATAATTTAGCTTTAGTTTAAACTTCAAAATCAATAATGTTTATTGTGTAAGAAAACAAATGACATTCACACAAAGTAGAAATATTGTTTACTATAGGGACAACTATTATTTTTTACTTTGGTACAACAAAGATTATTTATTTACTTCAGTTTTATTATTTATCTTTTAGCCTTACATCAAAGTATATGTTTGCTTTGGTCCAACCTAAAATACTGTATTATTTTACAGCTAAATATAATAATTCAACTGAAAAATGTCATTTTATATTAATCTACATATTTGTTCCGCCCAAGGACATTTTTTTTTTATTGACCATGAATTTAATTACTTTGGTTCAACCTAAATTAAATACATATATATATATATATACATACACAGTATAAAAAAACTAAGTAAAGTTTTACCTTGGACTATAAAGTGTATGGCTGTAAATGTCACACAAGATTTTAATTATGCGGTCACATGACAAAAACTGTTTAAAGTAATAATACTGTTTCTAGAAAAAAATGAATGATTCAAATTTTCATAAGGGGTTAGTTTTCTGCATAATGCAAATTGATTACAAAGGGTTAAACTCAAAAACCATAATTTTTCACTTAACCCAACATCCAATTCCAGTTGATCAATTCCCCTATAGTGCATGTGTTTGGACTGTGGGGGAAACCGGAGCACCCGGAGGAAACCCACACCAACACGGGGAGAACATGCAAACTCTACACAGAGACACACACTGTCCTAGCTGGGACTCAAACCAGAGACCTTCTTGCTGTGAGGCCACTGTGTTAACCACTAAACCACTGTGCTCCCTTGTTTTATTTTTTTATTGTTTTTTTTCTAATAAAATTAATATTTAAATGATGTTTTTAATATTAAGCTTTTTACTATATAAGAATAGTCTTAAGAATTATACGTTTTGTCCTAGAATCCAAGAATATAAACATAAGAAAAACATTTTTAAATTACCTCATTCACCATGAGGAAGAGGATGCCGTTGTTAGCAACAGTTCGAACTTCAATATCAAATCGAGTGACGACGCCGATCTTTCCTCTACTCTCAATGTTGTTGACTAAAGCGTAGCCGGTGCCGTCAAACAAATAACTGGTCACTCGACTCTGAGAGAAAGCCAGCTTGTGCCTGAAAACACAGAGAGATTGCCATACTTAAACACATACAGTACATGGAGACACAAAGCCACACAACAAACAATGCAGAACTGCTCATAAAAATACAGTATAGATCTTTACAAACTCCTCACACAGAAAAATCATGAACAACAGTTGATAATAACAAAGCATTAACACTTCAGAAGTCACATCAAAACAGTTTGGTAGTTTGAGGACCCTCCTTTAGTCTGTGGTGGGGTTGTCACAATACTGAAATTTGGTATAAATCGATACTGAAACTTTATAAATGTCCATTTCCCACTAACTTCAACATTCAAGAAAATGAATGAATAAATAATAATAATAATAATAATAATAATAATAATACTGAAGAATTGTGATGACAGACTTTGGCTGAGGGATTTTAAAAAGACCAAAACAACATTTCAGATGTTTTACAAATGTGCTCAGTAATGCAGTCCCATCAAACTCCTTTATGATATAGTATGTTTAAAAAAATAATAATAAAAATCACATGACTGATGCACATGCTGGAATTTAATCACATTTTTAAGCACATTTTTCAAACGTATGCGCATCTAGGCTTCTCCATTAGGCATTTTTTATGTGATATTCCAAAATGTGCATACAATAGGTGAATGGAAACAGCTTGTGTTGACTCTCAGTGTTTAAAGGATGAACAGGTGTATGGACAGGCTTCTTTACCTGGGACAAGGCACCGATGCCACAACATCCATTTTGTGAAGTTGCTTAAAGTTGTACAAACTGATGACATCATTATTCAAGGTCTCTAACTCGATGCAGCCAACAAAAGGAGCCAGGCTCAATATTGGAGGAACCTGAAGGGACATTTCAGTGACAGGTCACAAACAAAAGCACATTCTCCATTTACATAACTGACAAATGAACAGAAAGGAGATTTCCACACACCGTCACACCAGGAGGCACTCCTCCAACTATGAAAACCATGTCTTTAGGGTCCAGGTCAAACAGCGAGTCTGTCCCGTCTGGCTCTCCTTTCTGGATAAACTTCTGCTCAGCTGTGGTGTCTTGACTGGGAACCGTCAGGAACACTTTGCCATGGCGTCCCAGCCTGCCAAAACAGATGGAGAAAAAGAGTAAATCCTACACAAGGCCCTTAAATCAGCAGAAATACAGAGTAAAAATGAACACAGACTGAAAAGTTTATTTACAAACGGGTATGACTTCTAAATCAGACCTTTAGAGTTGCTGTTTGATTACACTACGAGAGTATTTTCATGATAGCGGTTATTAGAAGCAACATTTATGTCAATATTGGACTACTGTGATGTTGTATATATGCATGCATCGTCTCAGAGTCTGCATGCATTGGATGCTGTTATCCATGGTGCACTAAGATTTATAACTCATTTTAAATCCCTTACTCATCATTGTGTGTTGTATACTAGGGTAGGTTGGTCTGCTTTGTCCATTCATAGGCTCAAGCATTGGCATATATTGGGTTTACTCCCATCATATCTACAGAATTACATTTGTAAAATAAATCGGTATAGCCTTTGGTCACAGGATATTTATTTACTGGCTGTTCCTAAAGTGCGGACTGATGCATGGAATAATCGACAAAGAAAGTTGCAGTTTAAAGAATTGATTTCACTAAATCCCCACACAGAAATGCCAACTGGCCCAGCTGGGACTCATACTAGTGACCTTCTTGCTGAGGCCACGGAGATAACCACTCAGCCACCGTGCCGCCTGCCTTTTAATTGGTTAATTTCATTAGAAAACATGTAAACACATCGGATCGTCAGAGTGCCAACAGGAGGGCGGATGAACTCGTTCCAGTGTTTCTGGCTTGAACACACGGTAAGAAATTCATTATGCATAATCAGGCGATGGAAGCAGTTGTTGTACCTCTCCACTTTAACAAGGTTGAAGACAGGAGGCCAGGAGCTAACTGGCTTCGAACTGAGTGGAATCTCGACTTCCTCTTCACCCAGTTTGTAGACATACACCAGATTATCATTCTTAATGGCGAGTCCCATGTAGTCCTTCTTTCCCTGCAAAAGTACAAACAATGTTAAACGGGACAATCTATTGCATATGATTCGGTCATTACATTTTAATGCCATTGACCAGTAGTATGGATCAGAACAATTAGGGTAAAGCTGGTTTATATTCGCGCATTAGGACTTTTATTTGCTAATTCTAAATAATGAAATCATATTAGCAGCCAATGACTAGTAAAGCACAACATTGTCCACTGTCAATTAAATAGTGCTGATGTTGATTTGAAGTCATACTGTACTTGCATGTGACTTCAGACCGAATATTCAAAGTACCATACACTCTCAGAAATAAAGGTACGTGAGCTGACACTGGGGTGGCACCTCTTCAAAAGGTACACATTTGTACTTGAAGAGTCCATATTGGTACCTCAAAAGTACATATAAGTACCTACACATTTTAAGAGGACCACTTTTGTACTTTTTAGGTAGTAATATGTACCCTTGAGGAACAAATTTGTACCATTTGAAAAGGTACCACCACACTGACAGCTCGCGTACCTTTATTTCAGAGAGTGTGGCAAACAATATAGGGAGCATGTCACTGAACACATGTGCGAATAAAAAAACAACTTTACCTCAATATTAGAACAGGCGTGAGGTGTGGAACAGAGCTGGGGTTTGTGCCAACAATCAAAAGTCAATCAAATCAAATAATCGAACAAAAGGTCAAACAATTAAAAACCTGATTAAGGCCATGTCCACGCGAATACGCTTTCATTTTGGCCTTGCATCCACACAGAGACAGCGTTTTTAGCAAATGTGTCTTTTTGAAAACGCTGTTCAAATGATGATGAATTAATTCATGTGACGCAGTCATGGGACCAATTCAGATAACATAGGGGATGACATTGTAAAGCAGATGTTTTGGATGTTGTCTGTTTTTACAGCTTCAAAGGACAGAGAATGTTGAACAGGAACCTACTGCCAGCTAGTGTTTCAGAAGTGTTATTGCAGAGCAACACAAACAGCACGCAGGAGTATAAATGCGGAAGGCAGATGCCAGTCATGCAGATCACGCAACATAAACCAGCCTTAAGCAGGGCCGGAGCAAGTCGAACTGCTGCTCTAGGCAATGGACTAGCACGCCGCCCTCAACCCGAAAGTGAAAACGAACCTGACCACTTCATAAAGTGAGGACGGGGGGTTGATGTTGCGGATGAGTCAGTACGTTGGGTTGGGCGGCGGGGAGCGTTTGCCGCCCTCACTATTATGCCAGACCTCTATTATGCAAGTGTTCTGTTGATGTTGTGGATGAAAGTCAGTACGTTGTGTTGGGCGGCGGGGCGCGTTTGCCGCCCTCACTATTATGCCACTCTAGGCGGCCGCCTAGGTCACCTCTATAGACGCGCCAGCCCTGGCCTTAAGGAAGGAGCTGTGTTTATTTCAGTGATGAGAAATGTTCACACAAAGAAACAAAGAGAAACTAGCTGTGTCTGCTGCGAATGACTGAAAATTATGAATGTGGGAGGAAGACTGACGAAAGAACAAACACAGGGCAGAAACGAGACATGCCCTCATAGCCCTGCCCTAAAGGCATTCCATGTGACCAGAAGTGAAGAAAAGTAGTTTTGAGGGGGCAGAGATGGTGGTTATAGGATTTGATTGAAGATTACAGTTTTTTTTTACATCATTTCTAACATGCACTAAATGGGAATAATGAAAAGCTTGGAGCTTTATGAGTTTTAGGTTGTGGGAGCACAGGCACCTGCATTAACCACATCATTTTCATACAACACTTTAATAATCAAGACATTAAGTAACCTACATTTTAGACTCTGGAATGAAAGTAACTTCTGTTCATTCTTGCTTTGCTAATAAAAGGTCTCCACCAGCACACAGCTATGGTGATAATAATATATGCTCAGGCCCACTTCCCCCTCGCCAGTGCTCACTTGTTTGTCTCCGAGGTAAAGCAAGAAGCGATCTTCTATGGGGTCTTTGTCTGGGTCTACTCTGATGTAGAAACTGATGGACGTCACCGTCTTCAGCTCATCTAGGTTCGTGTGGGGATGAACTTCTACAGCAGACTGGCCATCAAACTTCATGGACACTTGCACCTGCAATTATAGAAAAAAAGTCAACTTATGAAGAGGTAATTCCCAGGGGTACATATACAGTGAAACAAACACTATAGGGCGGTCCCGCTGATGGATGGCTATTCCAGTGTGACTGGTTGGCCATGTATGGCATTGGACTTGAGACACTAAGTGGAGCAGATCAGGTATAACGAAACCAAAAAATAAAAATAAAGAAGTGTAAAATTGTGATAAAGGCACAGGGCTTTTCTCTTCAACTTTACTTTTGAAAACACTATTGGTTGGGATTAGAGAAGGGGGGGGGGGGTGTTGTTCAGTCGATATCAACCTGATATATTATGCACAACGATATTCCGGCAGAAATCTCTCATGATGAGACACACAAAGGAAGGATGTTGAGATATGCAGAAATGTGAACAGCGCCCTCTAGATTTCTGATAAATTGCATGTATGGGAAAACAGTAACTATAGTTACATTTTTGAGATAGTCAGTGGATATAGTGGATTTGTGAAAACAAAAACTCCAAGCAGATGTAGCCCAGGGTACATGCTTCTCAAACGTGTCAAAACTCTCCAATGAGCCAGGGTTGCATTAACCTTATAAATTTAGTTTGATTTGCACAATATGATAACAGTTGTGATGCAAATAGAGCAGATGTTTTTAAAAGAATTGAACAGATCATGATCTGTTATGAAGTCAAATCATTTTTTTAAATAATATACATTACGAATAGCTTTGATTTAAAACACATATACACAGTTGAAGTATACACAGAATTATTCACCCCTCTTTGATTTTATTTTCTTTTTTAAATATTTCTCAAATGATGTGTAACAGATTCAGGAAATGTTCACAGTATGTCTGATAATATTTGTTCTTCTGGAGAAAGTCTTATTTGTTTTATTTCAGCAAGAATAAAAGCAGTTTTTAATTTTTTAAACACCATTTTAAGGCCAATATTATTAGCCCCTTTAAGCTTTTTTTCCCGACTGTCTACAGAACAAACCATCATTATACAATAACCTGCCTAATTACCCTAACCTGCCTAGTTAACCTAATTTACCTAGTTAAGCCTTTAAATGTCACTTTAAGCTGTATAGAAGTAGTCAAATATTATTTACTCTCATCAAGGAAAAGATCAAATAAATCAGTTATTAGAAATGAGCTATTATTATTATTATTATTATTATTATTATTATTATGTTTGGAAATAAATGTGTTGAAAAAATCTGCTCTCCGTTAAACAGAAATTGGGGGAAAAAATAAACAGGGGGGCTAATAATTTAGAGGCTAATAATTCTGACTTTAACTGTATATATGGTCTTATGAAATTAATTGTGCTCGATGATTGGGTTTTCGTGGTTCTAACCTTCGACCACCACTCGTTCCACAATGCACCGGCCCCTTATGACTCCCCCTGCAGGAGGATGGTCCCATGTCGCTCTTTCGGGCTGAGCCCAACAGGGTTCCATGTGACAAAACCTGGCCACCAGGCGCTCGTATACGAGCCCCAACCCCAGGCCTGTTTCCAGGGTGGGCCCCCAGCAGCGTCATACCAGGCAACATCACGGTCCTCGCTGGTACTCATAAGAGGTTTTTGAACTGCACTTAGTATCACCTGTCACCTAAGAACTTTTTGCCTTAGGAGACCCTACCAGCGGTATTAAGAAAAAGGTGGTTTGCCATCTCCAGGTTAGAGGAAAGTCCTTACCCCAGGTGGAGGAGTGTCTTGGGGTTTTGTTCAGGAGTGTGGGAAGGATGGAGCGTAAGATTGAGAGTGGCAGCAGTAATGCGGTCGATGTACCGGTCCATTGTGCTAAAGAAGGAGCTAAGCCTAAAGGCCAGTCAAACCAGTCAATCTACGTTCCTACTCTCACCTATGGTTATTTGGTTTTGACTAAAAGGACAAGATCTCGGATACAAGCGGCCGAAATGAGTTTCCTCCGCCAAGTGGTGCACCCTTATAGATAAGGTAAGGAGCTTTGTCACCCGGGAGGAGCTCGGAGTAGAGCCGCTGCTCCTCCACATCGAGAGAGGTCAGCTGTGGAGGCTCGGGAATCTGTTTCAGATGCCTCCTGGACGCCTACCTAGGGAGATGTACCAGGCATGTTCCGCTGAGAGGAGGCCTCGGGGAAGACCCAGGACACGCTGGAGGGATTAGACTGCTGCCCCCGTGACAATGAAAATGAATGAATGAATGAAATTGATGGTGTCCAAGCATAGGGAACATCAATCGCCATCATGGTGACTTAAAACAAATACATTTAAGGCAATGTAACAAGGAGACATTAATTAATGAAGTTAACTTATTAATAGTGATGTCCTCTCAGTGTTATATCGGCAGCTTTCGAGATTCATCCACATATTCATCAGTTTTTAGTGTCAATATATATTTGAGGAATAAAAAGTCCCAATGGAGATTCTGGACGTGTTGTGCTCTACAAGCTGCTTTACCTTCTTTGCAACACTTCGGGCCTGTGCGATGAGCTCTCTGATTTTCATGATGTTCGTGGTGACGTTATTCACAGGTTTTTTCTCTTCAACCACACGCAGCTTGCTGAGCAGCTCTGGCACAATCGCTGACAGGTCCTTCACTAAGCAAACACAACATAAGCAGTCGTTAGTTACGGTATAGATAGCACGATATCTCTATTCCAGAGAGCTGCTTCCTTGCTTAATGTTTACATTAGCAGTTACCTTCAGAAATGGAACCAGTTTAAGGTCTATGTGAACTGGAGACTTTCAGTATGTTGATGTACTTGTAAATTAAACTGAATATTGAGAAGAAGGCAGACAGGCAGGTTTTCTCTTTATGAATCATTCCCTCATATCACACTAACAGTAAGAGCGGCTTATTCTGCATCCCTAATCCTACACAAAACCTAAACCCAACTTCAACCATAACATTAATAAACAGCTCATTAGTAGTTTATTAAGCAAGTAGTGTTAGTTAAAGGTCTGACAGTAATGTAGCCCTGTGCACATATCTCCTATGAGCCTGCGTTACATCAACCTCAGTAACAGTTTGATTTTGCACAATATGATGATGATTATGATAGTATGCTTTTAAACAGATTCATGATTTATTTTGAAGTCTAACCACTTTTTAAAAACAACATACAGCAGTATTACTATTAATAAACAGCTAATTAAGAGTTTAAGCTAATAGTGTTAGTTAGTGGTCTGATAATAGCATAAATTGTGAGCTAAACTAAAGCTAAACTTATAATTTCTGATAAATATTCAACAATTAAAAACGTCTACAAACTTTAACTGCTGTTGTCAAAGCAAGAAGCCAGTTATTGCTTGGTGTTTTGAATCATTTTATGAAAATAGCTAACAGCATGACTAGCATGAGTAGAAGTCATTGCAAGTGTTTTTCTCAGCTGAGTGGAATTAGACAGATCCGCCATACCCGCCTCGCCAGCTGACAGAACAGTACGGTCGAATGCTACAGCAGAATACGCTCCACTCTTCATGTTGCCGTCCCACTGCTTCACTTTCTTTAAAATGGGAGTCACTTTCTCCAACACCTCCGCGGATCGGTTCAGAGTGCCCTCAGCCACTTCCTGAGTGAACTGCAGACGCTTCGGGGTACGATCTTCAACAGAGATGCACAAAATGCTAAATCATTACAAAATGTGCATACACACATATAAATGCAATGTTAGTAGATGTATACAACCTCGAATGGTCACACTTTATTTTGATGGTCCGTTTGTTGAATCTAACATGCCAACTAATTCTCATGAGATTCTAAGTAGACTGTTAGGTTGGGGTTAGTATAAGTTGACATGTACTTGTAGAGTGTCTTATAGTCAGTTAAATGTCTGTTTAGGAGCAGTATCAACAGATATTAAGCAGACAGTCTACTAATACTCAAATGGAGCATCAAAATAAAGTGTTAGCCCTCTAATGAGTAAGGGGACACACACTTTTTCACACCACTGTAGCAGTAAAACAAAGCATGGGACAATTAATTCTTACCTTTGTGAATTGCGTTGATCTCAGAGATAATCTTAGCTATTTTTTTAGAGGAGCCATCCATCATTTCATTGGTCTCTTCAATGTATTTCTTATTGTCGAGTACTATAGACTCGCTGTCTGAAAAAACAAACCCACAGCACATGTTTAAACTTTACACTGCCAAGTCAAATAAAGTATGTTTTATTTCATAGTGCTTGCACATCGTTTAAGACCGTCTTCACAGAATTAAACAGGAAATTAACAAACAAGATGCAAATCAAAACGGTTTTATTGCCGGGTAAAGCAGATGTAGCAGAACAGTGTCATTATCTATTTCAAGTAATTAGTTTTTAATACAGGTTTATTACTGAGCTACATTTCCCAGAAACGTTTTAAGGCTACATCATGTTCCTTTTCAAATCCTGTTTGGTGCATTTAGGGAACACACCATGAAAAGGTATGATATAGGGCGTACTCACACTATGCTATCCGAACCGTGCCCAGGCCCCTTTCCCGGATCGTTTGAGAAGTGTGAGTGCTCTGAATCGGGCTCAGGCACGGTTCACTTAGGCGGCCCTGGCCCGGTTGACTGAGGTGGGCCTGAGCGGGGTTCACTTGGGCATGGTACGCTTACAGTGTGAGGTCGAAACTGAAAGCGAGACGTGACTTTAGGCGTGACTGTTTGATATGTATTAATGAATCATTGGTACTGTTCAATGAACACAAACTGTGGTAGATTATTAAAGACTCAAACCCCTCACTGCACCACAGCTGCAGCTTCAGCAAACCTCCTAATTCCTGCAGCACGAGGACTTTATGATTGTTTATGAGCGTCAACAGTGTCTGATCTGTTCAGTGAATATTAGACTGTGTGTCACCGCATATCAAACCACTTAAACCATATAACTAAAGACATGTCCACTGTGCTGAGCGAGAGCGCTTACTGAACAGAGCATCATCCATGACCGAAGAGCGCCCAGGCCCCAATGTAATGTGAGTGCGGGCCGTCGGGGGAGACGGGAGGGGGGACAAGCGTGCTTCGGCCCGGTTCAAGGTAGCTGTGCATAGTGTGAGTACGGCCTGAGTCTTCACAGCCTACTTAGAAATGCATCATGAAATGCAGCATGAGTTTAATAAATAAGTTTCATTCATTTCGGAACAAGTTCACATGTCATTTAAACTCATATCTGTTAAACTGATGTTATTATGGTATGTTAAGAGTCTTAAACAAGTCAAAGGTGGCAATAGCAAAGAGCTAAACTATCTGGCTCGGTGATATTATGAGTTCTGTGGCCTAAAGGTACACTGTGTGATACTGAAACACTGTAAATAATGCAGACTTCCACACAATTCATTCATGCTGTCTCAACAAAAACTGATTAAGCTAACTTAACAAATTTATGTGGATTGAACATAAAAAATTAAGTTGTCCCAATGAAATATCAGGAATTGTGTTGTTTCAGCTAATTTTAATGTAATAGTTTGAACAAGTTAAATATATATATTTGAGTGTACAGGGATCTGTCATGGTGCTGTTCAGTGGGAAAGAAGGGTTATATGTAGTAGCTTAAACTGTCAATGGTCTCGAGAATACATGAATGTAATAACTGTTCACAGCTAATACGGTTTACTCTCAATACAAATAGTTTTTGGCGTTCATCATCTAAAAAGTTTTACTTTAAAAATAATATTCATGTATTTAATATGTAAAAACAAACAGTAGATAAGCATGAAGAAGTGCTCTCTCTGCTTTACCTTGCTGCTGAAAGTGTAGGGATGATGCTTCTTTCAACACATTTACACTCTGAGAATGCATGAGGTTCAGCTGAGAGCTCAGCTTATCAACAGCCTGAGAGAAACATGGGAAGTGAGCACATTAACTACACAATCTACACAGAGATACAGTATAATTCTCTATAATAGCTCTTTGAAATCATTTCATTCAAACAAGTCATTTAAGAATAATCTGTTTCTATCTTAATTGAAGTGACCTCAGACGTGTGACCATGTCACTATATTCTTTAAGTATCTGGTAATCATTTAGTATTGTGGTATAACGTAGACTGGAAAAAGATGGTTTGCCATCTCCAGGTTGTAGGAGCGTCTTTACCCCAGGTGGAGGAGTTCAAGCATCTTGAGGCAGGGGCGTAGCAAGTGTGACAGAGTGCATAGGGTCCTGGCAATTTAGGTGCCCAGTGACAATTTAGGTGCCCCCACCCCACCTCAGCTCTTCACTTACAGATGAAGTCAGAATTATTCACCCCCTTTGAATTTTTTTCTGTTTTAAATATTTCCCAAATGATGTTGAACAGAGCAAGGAAATGTTCACAGTATGTCTGATTATATTTGCTCTTCTGGAGAAAGTCTTATTTGTTTTTAAAAACCATTTTAGGGTCAAAATTATTAGCGATTTTCCTCATACTGTCTACAGAACAAACCATCGTTATACAATAACTTGCCTAATTACCCTAGTTAAGCCTTTAAATGTCACTGTAAGCTGTATAGAAGTGTCTTGAAGAATATCTAGTCTAATATTATTTACTGTCATCATGACAAAGAGAAAATAAATCAGTTATTAGAGATGAGTTATTAACACTATTATGATTAGAAATGTGATGAAGAAATCTGCTCTCTCAAACAGAAATTGGGGAAAAATAAACAGGGGGGCGAATAATTCTGACTTCAACTGTACGTCATCTTCCCAGCATTCATCTTCATTTACTTTGTTTTCCCACCACAACTCTTCACTCTCTTCACTTAAGTCTTCAGCTTAGACCTCCCCTTCACAAAAACATTCACAATTTACTTGTCAATCAATGTTCCTAGTCTCACCTAAGGTCATGTGTTTTGGGTCATGATTGAAAGAACAAGATCTTGGATAGAAGCGGCCGAAATGAGTTTCCTTCACTAATTAATTGTCTAATTGCTAACACTACTTCAGTGCTCAGAGTATATACAGGAATCAGTACCTCTTAAGACCTTTTTTTAAGAGTCTTTCCATACATTTTAAGACCTCACCGTCTAGCAACTAGTAAAATTGGCGACATTTTAATTTACAGTATACTTACTAAACATTTTTATTTGATAGATGTCATAAACTACACAGCATCTCAACATTCATAGATTAAATTTCAACTATTTGTTGCACAAATAGTCAAAAATTATACAAAATCTAATACCTTGTAAACTATAAGACCTTCAATTCCTCTAAACTGATTTATTAGATTTTAATATTTATTAAAAAGATTATAAAACATGAGCAGCGTTAATTTAACACTGGTGAATTAGCTATAAGATTTGTCTATCAACATTAACCTATAGACTGTCAGCATCATCAGACTCCACAGTTGAGAAGAATCTAAGTAAAATGCTTACACCATGAGTACTGCTGGAGATGTTGAGAGCAGTCAGGCTGGTGATGTTAGCATCGTCTATGCTTTTGACAATATTGTCGTACACATTGAAGGCGTTCAGGGCTTTCTGCACATGTCCGTTTGCGTCGCTTCCTTTCAGATTACTGAAAAGGAAGATAAGATGGTTGTCATGCAAGTGCTGTAAAACAGCAGCCATTTTGTGGAACATTTCACAACATACAGATGGAGGAATATTTAGTTTGAAACTCACTACTGGAGTTCCTCAGCGTGTCTCTGCAGTTCATCAGCATGATCCTCGGCTCTCAGAACTAGCTCTCTGTCTGACTGAGATATCTTCTCTGTTCTTCTCTCCAGTAAGTCACGAGCTCCGTCAATTTCTGCATGCTGTTCTTTCACATTCTGTAGATTCAATAGCATAACTGTCATCATAAATATATATAGGTATAAAGGAATTACTGCCACTGGTTTATGTTCCTTTAGATTTTCTTCCATAACTTTGGTTTGGATTCAAACATTAGGTGGATCTTATCATGCTAATGTTTTAATAGTTCTGTTGTTTTAGCTTTACAACACACACAAAAATCAGTTTGCTTTACCTTATAAGAAAGATTATAGGTTATTTAAGTTAATATAATTATAAATGATATATCCCTTTATAAAATATTACATTTAATCTCTGTTCCAGGACAACTAGAGTAGAAGCATTACATAAATTACCATGATCACATCTTCCACCTCATGAACACTCTGATTTGCCTCAGAGAGAACTGCCTCAGCCGTAACTATTGTTTGATCGACGCTGTCATGGACGTCTTTCAGACGTTGCTGCTGTGCCTGAAAAAAGGGATAAAAATGTTTGTTACGGCTTGAAGCCATGTAAGCACTAATCGATAAAACAAAGACAGGAAAATTGGTCGGCATTTCAAGCAATCTTAAACTAATTTGTTTGGCTTTGTGCCTAAATGATTCTAAAGGGGCCACTTCTAGGGACCAATTTAATATATGCCTTTTCTATTAAGCATTCTGCAGTTCTATTGCATTATACAACTCCAAATCTGAAGTTGGGACAGTGTGAAAAACACAAATAAAAAAAAATAATGATTTGCTTTTACTTGTATTTCATTGCAGACTACGCATTTACCACCCTGTAATGTTGCCATTCCTTTTCTGGACACTGTTAACATAGGGCTTCCTTTTGGCACAGTATAGTTTTCTCTGGCGTTTGTGGATGTGACTCTGTATTGTGGTGCTTGATAAAGGTTTACCGCAGTAGTGCTGAGCCCATGTGGTGATCTGGCTTATAGATGAATGAGGATTCTTGATGCAGCGCCCCCTGAGGGCTCGGAGGTCATGGTTGTTCAGCTTAGGCTTGCGCTCTTTTCCTTTACGCACTGAAACTCCTCCAGATTCCTTCAATCTTTAATGATGTTCTGCACTGTTAAAGCTGAAATATCCACATGTCTTCCTCTCTCTGAGGAACATTGTGTTTAATCATTTCAATCCTTTTCTCACGTATTTGTTGTCAAACTGGTGATCCTCTGTCCATCTTTGCTCCTAAAGGACTAGACCTTACTTGGATGCTGCTTTTGTACCAAATCACAATCACATGCTGACATCACCCGTTTCAAATCATTATTTACCCAATTTACCTGATTACTAGCCCTAAAATCCTCCTGTCTCAACTTGTTCTGGACTGTGTTGCAGGTCTGAATGACAGGAAAGGATGTATATTTACAAATGAAATGAAGTTGATGAGAAACAACATCAAATATTTTGTGTTCATATTGTCTGCAATAAAATACAAGTCAAAGTACATTTGGAAATCACTACTTTATTGTTTATTTGCGTTTTGCATACTGACCCAGCTGATTTGGGGTAGTATTTATTATAGTATGTTGTAGTATTATAGTATAGTATTCTAAGAAAAAATGTTGATGGCATGTTTGCCCCAAGCCAAACCTTGAATTAACGTCATTTACTCTCCTAAATATCATTTACTCACATTTTAAACATAAAATACAGCAACAATATTTAAATAGTTAACTAGTATTACTAAATGGGCAGCGCGGTGGCATAGTGAGTAGCTCACGGCAAGAAGGTTGCTGGTGTAGGTGAATAGGGTAAGCTAAATTGTTCATAGTGTATGTGTGTATGTCCTGGTCCTCCAGGTTGGGGGGTTGAGCATTGGGCATTCTCAAGCCATTTCAAGCATTCACAAGTGTAATTCAGTAGATGCTGATGTGTCCAATAGTTTTAATGTTTGCTCCAAGATACAGAATTATTGGAAAGGAATTTTTGAAGTGCATTCTGGGATTTTTAGGGTGGAATTACTGCCGACTGTCTGAACAAATGCCTTCATTATCAAGTACACAACACAAACTGCTCGCTACAGCCTAACTACAGGCAAGACGTTATTACTATTGCTTTGAAGGGAAAAGGAAGCTCCTAGATTTAAACTATGGCTTGGAGATATGATTTCTACTTTGCATTTGGAGAGAATTTGATGCAGTTTAAAGGAGAAAACTTGAGAAATTTAACAAAATCTGACATCCTTTACCTCAAAAACCTTACAGACTAACACCTCATTTGTAGTAGTGTGTTAATATACTGTTCATATTATCATTATCATACTCTGCAGTTCCTTTAAGGGATGTTTTGTGATATGGTTAGGCTTTTTTCCTCCAAATTTTATTGCATTCCTAGCATATGTAATGGTTGGACAAAATTTAAAGAGTTCTCTAAGTGCCGTCTAAAATTTCCATCGAAAATGCATGTTTTTCTCAGCCTCCTTTGTTTATGTTGAGATAAAGACTTTAAAGACCAGGGAAATGACTTATTCTTTGCCATAAAGTGACATTACTGAACATACACTCAGGAGCCTGCTATAAATGCGCATTTTAGAGGAAAATGTCAGACGCCATTTAGAGGTTTTTACATCTAAACTCTTCATCTGTAAAATTGTGAATCCTTTTATGAATTTTTCAGGGAAAGAAATATCATCACAGTTGAAGAGAGAGAAACAGAAGAGGCGAAGCAACACGTTACTGGAGAAGACAACAACTGCCGATTCTGATAATGATAAGAGATTGTGAAAATAAAGTCTACAGTTCCACTTGATCACCTTATAGGGCATACGTTCTTGTACAGAAATCTGTGTTTAAGAAGTACATAAATAAAAGGTACCTCTCTCCTTTGTAGTTTGAGCTGGTTGGTCTTGTATTTGTTGATTGCCTGTTTCAGTGTGTCTTCAGCTTTGCTAAGGAGATCCTGAGCTTGAAAGAGTCTAGAAGCAAACCGACCCAGAACTTCCTGCATAGGTGACAGACGGCCCTGTGTAGTCATCAGAGTTCTCTCAAAGTTGCGCACCCGTCTGAGCACTACAATCAGACATATTAAAAGAGAAAGTGAAGGAAACACATGCAAACACAGACCGTTCAGTTAGAGGTGAACAAAATAAACCTTACATTCATGGGCTTCGGAGGACTCATCTGTAGCAAGCGGTTCTTTGGGGGAAAGGTTCAGTTTTCTCATCCAGCCCAAGATCCGTTCCGCTTCTGCCAATTTCTGCAACTTTACCTGAGGATCTACCTCCTGATAGACACCGTATAATTCCCAGTCCCTGATCATATCTTAAATGCACACACACAAGCAAGCATTGGGTTTCTGTTTAAGGGAGCATTACAATAGACTATAAAGCTCTGCAATTTTCCCCAATAACAAACCTCCAACAACAATAACTCTACCAATAAACCACATTTATGAAAACCGTTTTCCTCATAGGAACCAACAATATATACCCACAAGGCCAAAATTGATTGGTATCACTATACTTGTGCACTCTCAGAAATAAAGGTATGCGAGCTGTCACTGGGGTGGTACCTTTTCAAATGGTACAGATTTGTACCTAAAAGGTCCATACTATTACCTCAAGGTAACATATTGGTACCTAAGAAGTACAAAAGTGTTCCTCTTAAAATTTGTAGGTACTAATATATACTTTTGAGGTACCAATATGGACCCTTCAAGTACAAATGAGTTCCTTTTTAAAAGGTGCCACCCCAGTGACAGCTCATGTACCTTTATTTCTGAGAGTGTGCGGGCACTTACATAGTGCATGGGTCACCACATTTGGTCCTGGAGGGCTGGTGTCTTGCAGATTTTAGCTCCAGTCCTAACCAAACACACCTGAACAAGCTAATCAATTGATGTATCCAAGATAGCCCCTACACCCTCCTTCACTATTCCCTACATTAATCCACTAATATAATCCACTTGAAGGATGTAAATGAAATCAAGTGAGTGATTGATAAATCCCTCAGACGGATTTGATTTTAAACTTCTTGGTCAGACCCTGTTATAGCCATTAGACACTTAGCGAGCTGTCTATTAGTAATAAAACAAAGTATTTCAATTTCTGTCAAGTATTTATTTAGAAAATGGCATTGATAGGATTCTACTGTAGATGTCATCTTGTGGTCAGATTTAGCGCACAAACTTTCACAGTGCATTATGGATATTTTACATGTGTGGGCTGTGTACCAGTCCACTTTCAGACATGCAATTGCAAATTTCCCTTTCCTTGTTCCCTTGGGGGAATCCCTAACACCATTTTGAAGTGTGCTCCACTTCATCTAGTGAACGAGGGAAGCCTTCATGGACATACAGACATATCAGCCTCTTGATTTTAACATTAAAGTCGGCTTCATATGTCCACTCCAGCAACTACATGTCCTAGTATTCTATGTGATTGTGACATTACAACAGTGTAATTCCCAAGAAGTCAAGGGTTTAGGGAACTCAATTGACTAATTAGTCAAGGGTTTAGGGAACTCAATTTAAACTCCTACAGATGCTCTGTCAGTAGTGGACACTTGTGTAACATAATTAGTGACGTACATCTGAGGGAACGAGATGGAGTGAAGTTAACAAGTGAAGGGAACAGAATATTGGACTTGAATGAAGCCTTAGTGTAAATGTGTAGTACACTCAATATTGCAGTGCATTTTGGCATTGATTGAGTGCACTTCAATACATCCACAATAGTTTCCTGACACAACTAGAAATGACCGGTCTCTCAAATAGTGCAATATTTAAAGGTATAGAGGGCAATTTGGGATACAGAAAATGTCCCACTAGGTATAACTAAAACAGGCAGGTGTGTTGAGGTAAGTTGGAGATGAACTCTGCAGGACACCGGCCTTTCAGGATCATGTTTGTTGACCCCTTACAAGAGTGAAACACCAGGACTACACAAATGTATTATGTCAGGATGGATCAGGATAGCAAAGATTTGGGATTGTGCTGGAATGTTGCACCACAGCATCATCCAAATGTCAGGCTTTCCCTGCAGCTCTTAAGGGATTAGATCAGGGGTGCCCAAACTGAAAAGTTTAGTTCCAACCCCAACCAGACACACCTGAGCTAGCTAATCAAGCTCTCATAAGGCTTTCTGGAAACATCCATGCAGGTGTGCTGAGGCAAGTTAGAGCGAAAATCTGCAGGACACCGGCCCTCCAGGATCTCCAGACCTGCTTCACATTAGCCAGCGCAGCATAAGACAAAAATACAAAGTCAAAAGGTCTTGTCTCACCTTCAATAAGGACATTAAGCGATGAAAGGTTAGCAGTGAGTGTCTTTGCTAGTGTGGAGCTGTTAAGTGTCTTTTGATCCACTCGGTCTCCCAAATTCTGCACTTCTTCCTCCTGACAAAACAAAATAAACATCATTTCAGTGTCACCTGGACGAACACGAGGATACATTTAAATGCAAATTCCAGCATGTTGTGAACACAGATTGAGAAAATACTGTGTTGTGGTACTGGTACAGTGGGTTGAAAAATCATGACGTGAACAGACTGAAATGATTACGGTTTCTTTTTTCTATTATACAGTTTGCTATACAGATTGACGTTGTACCCCAACGTCGTGGGGACATTGCATTTTGGGTGGAAGAAAAAAACGTGTTGATGTCAGAACCTAACATCAGACTGACGTCAGTCTCCAACATCGGGATTTTGGTCACTTTCCAACGCAACCTCTAATGAGGTTACAGCTTGACATTGTGTGGATGTTACCAATATGACGTTTGTCAGACGTTGGATTTTGGTTGACTAAATGTCAATATTTGACGTCACTTTCCAACACAACATTGAATTTTAGTCAACCGACATCACAATCTCAATCTAACCTGATATTAATGTCTTATGACGCTGTGTGCCTGCTGGGGGTGTCACAAAGTCAATGAACTCTTATGCTGCATTTCTGTAAATCACTAAAGTTGGAAGATCTGAACTTCAGCAGACATTCACGTCACGTTAACCAATCAGCAGCTTTCTCTTGTAGGGGTGTGATTATGACGTATCCCGAGGGGAAATCCTCCTGTCAACACCGGACAACAGCTCATCAAACTGGGCTTGGCTCAGTCTGCAGCACCGCTGAAAAACTCCATCATCCATGTACAGTTTCTGGAGGAGTTGATGAACTCAGAGAGATTCTGCACCTCTGAAAGGATCTAGTGCACTTAGACATGGCGCCGAACGAATATACACTGTTTTTCAGCCTTCCTAAAGCACATAAAACACAGCTAATAAAAATAGCAAATAAAATAATAAAAATAATAAAATAGTGCGATTTATTGGTGTGAACACAACATTAGAACTAAAAGTGCACAAGCTGTCACTGGGAAAGTACCTCATTAAAAGGTATACGCTTGTACCTACAGTATAGAGTTCAAATTGTTAACTTAAATGTATAGAGTAGTACCTAAAATAAATATAAAGGTCTACTAATGTACTGATTAGGTAATAATGTGTCACTAAGGCACCCTTTAAGTACAAATGTGTACCTTTCAAAAGGGTACCGCCCCTGTGACATCTTGATTTCTGAGAGTGTACATCACACGTCTCCTGTTCTGAATACTGCTAGTCACAACTTATATAATGTTACACATTTATTTAATGGTGTATATGTCTGTTTTTGATTGTTGAGCTGTTGTTAAGCTGCTTTCTATAAACAGATTATAACACAAATGTTATGTAAAAAAACACTCACATATTCAATTATGAGTGCAAATGCAGATGCAGTTATGCAAAATCTTCAGTTTGTAGTTTTCTTAATGTTTCACTGATTATTCCTTTACTGTTCACACATCTTCACTCTGAAACACTCCATTTACACTACATTTACTACTACAGTATATTGGGGGCAGCACGGTGGCACAGTGGTTAGCACTGTGTTCTCACAGCAAGAAGGTTGCTGGTTCGAGTCTCGGCTGGGTCAGTGTGTGTCTCTGTGTGGAGTTTGCATGTTCTCCCCGTGTTGGCGTGGGTTTCCTCTGGGAGCTCCGGTTTCCCCCACAGTCCAAACACATGCACTATAGGGGAACTGATCAACTAAACTGCCCATAGTGTATGAGTGTATGTTCTGGTCCTCCAGGTTGTGGGTTGAGCGTTGGGCTAACGACTCACCTTGTAAACAATTAGATGTTAAGACACATTAACATTTAGTGGCTAAATATCATGTTTGATATAAACAGCCCTTAAAGTAAGTACTGTATTTTGGGTGTAAAACCCATATATGTAGTATCTAAGTGAACAATTTCAGTCCCTACATTCATTTACTACTATTTTACTCACAACCCAAACTCATTTTCATCCCATGCCTGATTGTATTGCTCTAATTCTTCATGTATGAATAGACGCAGCCATTGGAATCTTTCTGACTTCAGACTTCTGGTCTTATTCACATCATATCTGTCAATCCTCACGTTTTTCCTGGGATTCTTCCGTATATTACACTTACTATCATCACATAAAGGTATTTTCCCAGGATTCCCCTGTATTTTACAGTTCTATCCCATATCATCCCGTAAAGGTATTTTCCCGTATTTCTCCCGTATTTTCAGTCTTTCTCTGAAGGATGCCAGTAAACATTAAGGAGCAGAGCTTCCCTATACGCAGCCCATACCGCCAAACCACCAGAGGCCGCCCTTTGCTCTTAAATGTGAGTCTGTTCTGTGCTTTCGCTTTGTTTAGGCATGAAAACACTTTAAAATAAATATAAAACTGGCGGGATTCCCTTTCCTTTTATTACAGGTGCCGTCTCCCCTTCATATGCAGTCCTCATATAGCGTCATGTAGCGGTGCGTGACTGTCAGCTGACGCGCTCCATACTGATAAATAGAGGCTGTTACCCAAACAGATTCTGAACACGCCATTTGAAGCGGAGTGAAAGTCTGGGTTTTGGCTGCGTTTAAACAGACATACACACATAATTAATCATAATAATATCTAAAGATGGCGATCTTGGTGGGGTTTTTTTCAAACACAACTAATGTTTGCAAATGAGCATAAAAAGTTAAGTAATCGAATGCTTCCTTCATAACGTTAGATGTGTGCATTATTAAAGTGACTCCTGTTATTTAATGTAATCACACGAACAAAATCTAAATAAATAAGAGATTCATTCGCTGCTCTTTAATCAGAATGTGTGAGATATACAGTGAAGAAACGGCTAATGAGATTTGAGAGCTTGATCTTATTTCATTTTAATAAGCTGAACTGATTGCTAATGTATTTGCTGCTAATGTACTATTTATTTATTTTTTGTAAATAATAATAATAATAATAATAATAAAACATATTACTGACCATTTAACAGTTTGTTTACAATGAAATAAATCAACATATTTAGTAATTTGAGGATTTTTTAAGGGGGGGTGGGGGGGGGGGGGGGGGGAACCCTTTTTATGGGGGGCATATCCCTTATTTTCACATCCCAATGTTGACAGGTA
>CAIGQZ010027068.1:225851-241746 GCA_903798205.1 Danio tinwini | reverse complement strand
AAACTGGCATTGGGCGGGTTAAATGACCAAAACAAAGACAGACGTTTTGATGCACATGTTCACAGCAGAATATCTGACTTCAGCATTGTTCATCAGATAAACAAGAATGTTCACTGAGCATGTTTCTGAATATCTGCACACATATGATGGTGTTTCTGTGCTTTAATCGAGTCAAAAATGTACATACAGCGGCTTTAAAGATGCAGTCTTTAAACTCATACTTACAATACATATCCCGGTGATGTCCTCACAGCTATCAGCATGGCCTTCACAGTGACAGGGCAGACATGTTTCCTGATCACTCAAGAAGTACCCTCGAGCACACACCTGCAATGAAGACATATGAACATCACCTATCAACCTGCTGAAGAAATTATCAGGTAAGGAAATTAATGGTAGGAAAAATGGCAATATTAAATAAAAATAAACAACCAAACAAATGGAACAGTCCAACTAGTTTCTAATTGTTTAAGGAGTAATCAAAATCAACAATAAGACACAACATGTATAAGAATAGTACTGAGAGCTACTGCACACCACAACCTCATGGAGGGGCATAAAAGAGAGCGCTAAATGAGATTATC
Organism: Danio tinwini; assembly: GCA_903798205.1. Taxonomy (NCBI): domain Eukaryota; kingdom Metazoa; phylum Chordata; class Actinopteri; order Cypriniformes; family Danionidae; genus Danio; species Danio tinwini. Next base: position 241,162 of record CAIGQZ010027068.1, on the reverse strand, counting down.
ACATGTTAGGCATGTAATTTATTTCTTTATTATTGTGTGTAGTTGGTGTTACGTGTCATACTGAAGACATTAGGATATTGATTTAAGTGTGAGTTAAGTGTGTCAATGTGTGAGACACCATACATGTCAGAATGAAATGTCTCTAGGGGATTCATTCATTCATTTTCCTTCAGCTTAGTCTCTATTCAGATGTTGCCAGAGTGCAATGAACCGCCAACTATTCAAGCATATGTGTTACGCAGCGGATGCCCTTCCAGCTGCAATCCAGTACTGGGAAACACCCATACACACTCATTCACACTCATACACTCCGGCCAGTTTAGTTGATCAATTCCCCTATAGCGTATATGTTGGACTGTGGGGGAAACCTGAGCACCCGGAGGAAACCCACGCCAACACAGAAACACCAACTGACCCAGCCGAGGCTCGAATCAGCGACCTTCTTGCTGTGAGACCACAGTGCTAACCACTGAGCCACTAATACGCCCTTAGGGGATTAATAAAGCTTTAAATTAAACTAAATAGTATATTCTTTTGTTGTGTGAAGTTTCATTTTACTGTCAACCACAGTTAATAGACTAGAGATGCTCATCAACAAATGCTTGAGTAGAAGTGCAGCAGTATTTAGCAGAAGTAAATCTCACAACATTTAAAGATCCACTTATCTGTTGGGCTCAAAATGAGCATCAGTATCCTCACTTATACCAGCTGATATTTTAATGTTCCCCTGCGTCCTTTGTTCACTGTGAGAGTGCCTTTTCCAAGGCTGGAGAGGTTTTATCCAAGAAGAGAAATTGGTTAAACCCCATGACAGTTTCTAGAAATATTCTATTCCTATATGATATTCATTCCTTCACCGTCCCTACGCTGAACATCTACTTTGAATTCATCCCAACCAGTTTTATTCCCCATAAGTCACTCTCTCTCTTCCATAAGCACAGTCTCATTAGCAGAGACTGAAAGACCGGTAATGGGTGTGACGGACAAAGGAGACATGCAAAACATGCAGCGTCATTGGTCCTCCAGGAAGGTTACATTGGTTACATTGTTTTGTCCACTAAATTCTACACAGTCCTTTCAGAGCACCACCGCATGCCACACTTATCTTATCTATGTTCTCTGATTTAACTTAGATCAGGGCCTTTAAACTGGGGTCCATGCTTAAAGAATTACACAAATGCAAAAGTAATTTTACATAATTCATGACAAAATTATTAAAATACACATTTTTTAATTCTTAAATATACAACAAACATGAGTAATAAATAAATAATTCTGTAAACTTCAGAACAAGTTCAAATTTGATTGAAAACTATGTAGCAATTATAATTAAGGCAGAAATATGATTATATAATATATATAAATGATTTATATAATAAGTTATTAATATATAAATGAATAATGAAAATGAATGAATAAATGGCTTTAGCAAACAAATACAAATGACATTGAAATAACACAAAGTAAATAATATTAATAAACACAGAATTTCATTTAAGAGGAAAAGTTAAAAGTAATAATAACTTATTAAAATGAGAAATGACTATTTTAGATAATTTTATAAGGTATTTGTGATTGTTTAAATGTTGTTTATAGTACAAAATATATATACACCTTTTACATGTTAGGGTAGGATCCCTGGCCCAACACCTTGCCCTTTATTAAAAATTCTTTACAGGCATCAGTGGTTTCAGTAAGACCTTTTAATATGCATAGAAACCTACAGTATCATTGCACAAAAGGTTGTTTATAGTTAAAAAGGCTCCTTTAGATTTCTGAAATGCTCTTTACACTAAATAAAATGGCTCTTTTAATGCCTGAAAAGTTCTAAGAAAAAGAGGCATAATAGGTTCTTTGGTTTCAGTCCAGACGGTAATAAAAAAATAAAATAAAAAAAGAGTTTATATTTTTAGTGAATAAAAGAACATATCAGGGGGTCTTCTAGACTACAAGCCCTCATCTAAACAGTTGCAAACATAAACTCAGAGGAATCTCTGGGCAAAGGATCGTGAGAAGCTAAAGTTTCCTGTTTGAGTCATCATTACTTCTTAAAGGAAGAGCATGAGAAACTGAACCTCTGCTTCACATTTGTGTTTAGAGTCATAATCTGTGGTGTTTTTGGTGCATCATTTTTATTTTTAAAAGGATTCAGCTGAAGTCACAGTTATTAGCCTTCCTGTGAAATTAGTTATTTTACAAATAATTCCTAAAGAGAAGACATTTACCAACACATTTCTAATAACTCTTTTCTTTTCTAGTATTTATAGTAGATTCTAGTGTTCAGCTTAAAGTGCAATTGGAAGTCTTTACTAGATTATTATGTTAAACTAGGCAAGTTAAGACCTCCCGATCAGGACTCAAAATATACTGTATATGTATGTATTCTCATTATTATTTTAACACATCTATAGTTATGCGATGGCACAGAGTTAGACATCTATCTTGACTTCACACAGAAACAGCAGTAAGTGCGGCATGACGGCATCACTTTGCTGAAGAGACTCTATTGGTTAAATGCCGGCAGAGTAGAGCACAGAAGCAGCTTGAAGCAGAAAGCATGAGTATCTCTGCGGTCTGGAGGTATTATAAAGTTGATGACAACATTGACAGCAAACTGCAAGATATGCACACTTGGGATTGCCTGCCGGGTGTTTTAAGTTGAGGTGCTGTTTGTTTTTATATTAGATTATTTTATTTTTAATGTTGCACTAAAGTCCAAACGTGAAGAATTGATGTTGTTTAATACTTGATTGCTCAAGCTCCCTCACAGAAGTGCTCTGTGTGTTAATAGAGTTGCTGAATGTTGAATTAAATAAACAATAAAGATATCCTGGATCTGTTTCTTTGCTCTTCTTTATTCTTGTTTATGTATTATAGAAGTATCGGATCAGGTTTCGGTATCAGCAGATACTCAAAATCCAATGACTGGGACTCAGACTCAAGGACAAAAAAAATCAGGACATCCCTACCAGCTACTAGAATGTTTGTCCAACACTGATAATACTAATCTGGTTTTATCAAAACTATTTATTTATTTTTTTTACATCAGGGAACTGTAAATAAGCCCATTTTAAATTGCTTATAATTGACCCCATGGCTGTTCTAGTGTTAGTGTAAGAGAGGTATTGTTTTGTTATCTAATCAGTGAGTGTAACAATATTACCAGTCAATTATTAGATCCTAATTTAGTAAGATTTGCTCATCCCCTTATAACGATTGGGTTTACGGGCTGGGTTTGGTTCCACACCTCCTTTAAAAAAATATCATACTTAACTCATATGAATTCGTACAGGATCAATGTAATGACACTTTAAGAGCATTTATGAACCTTAAGTGATGTTAATATCTAATAACACATTAAAAAATCTAAAGTCATAGTTGAGAAATTCCATGCAAATATCAACCAGAATAGTGAAACTCTTGTTTGTGTAGGCTCGTATTATACAGTACTGTAAAAATACTCAGAAATATCAACATTTTCAAACCGTTTATTGGGTTTACTAAAGTCATCTAGTGGCAATTTCACATCGGTCACATCCGTAACAGAGCATTTTCTCATTAATGCATAAATGCAAATTAAAATAAAGTAAATAATGTTAGTTCTATAGAGAGCCAACTCTTTATTCTTTTGATGAGTATTATCATTTTTTTTGGTTGTGAAGTTTAATTTCGACAAAGTATGTTGCATACTGTAAACATTTTTAGATTAATATTTTTATCACCACTTAACTCTCTGGTTAGCCTTATTTATATATATATATATATATATACACATATACATACACAGTTAACATGTACAGTATATGCTCTTAGAATTCATGCTTCAAGTTGTTACTGCAATTGTCACATCTATTACACTGGAATTGCTCGATTGTTTTATTAACAATAAAATTCAGTTGTATTTTTAAACCAATATTAACATAGCAGCTGTAATAAATCACTGTTGATTTTGATGTATTACCTCAAGTTTACTAATGAGACTTTATTGTAAAGTGATGCCTAATGTACTTTATTATCCTTTTCCAGTTTAATTAGTTATAAGTAGGCCCACACGGAATCTGCGCGCGCACAATTTCTGCAGATTTTTAGCCCATCTTTAATTCTGTTTATTAACTTGAGTAAATGTGTGTAAATCTGAATTTACTCAGTTTTTAAATTACACATTTCATATATTAAGGTTTTAGTTATGAGACTCCCAAAATAATTCAGCAGAAATCCGCAGATTTTTACCAAAATTCTCCGCAGAAATTGCAAAAAACGTCCGCAGATTCCGTCTAGCCCTAGTCATGACCGTTTACTTACTCTGAACATGAACAATAGAGCAATAAAATAAGTTAAGGTAACTCAAACCATTTGAGTTAAAAACTAATCCTAATGAGTACTGAGAACTTAATCCATTTGAGTAAATGAAGCAATTTGAGTACAGTAAAACCCAATAAGATAAAGCAACTCAAACCGTTTGAGGAAACTGATTGCTACAATCTATTTGAGTTGAAAACTAATCTATAACAGTAGGGTTAGGGTATGAGGTATTTTATTAACTCATTACCTTCAACACGGAGGTCAAAACTCTTTTCAAATGAGTAGAATTAACTTTCAGTAACTTTTGAGTTAACTATACTTGTTTCATTTCATAAAGTTGACTGTTGGGTTTTACAGTGTGTGTGTGTGTGTGTGTGTGTGTGTGTGTGTGTGCGTGCGTGCGTGCGTGCGTGCGTGCGTGTGTGTGTGCAAAAGTAATTTTATTTGCAGCTTAGGTCATTATCTAGATAATACTGTACAGGCATGCCATATTAAAAGTTTCAGCAAATAAATCGCAACAAGAAAATGTGACACCGGCAGAAGCCAACTGCATAATGTCCCCGAACACAGCTTGAGTCTTTCTGATCTGCATGGAATGTATTGGTGCAGAAGCGTTCCCACTCTTTTCACTTTCCAGTGGAGCAGAATGTCTCCCCCAACAGATGGCCTCCATTCGCCTCTGCTGCATTTCCGGTGGGGAGTGATTATTAGACCATCTAAACTCTCAACAGCTGCTGCTTTGGGGCGGTGGGGGTTGGGGAAATTTCACATAGCATGACACGCATAAACCCTTCTGTCTATAAAGATCTTTTTTTCATGGCATAAATCTGAGGTCTAAGGGAATGTTCCATTCAAGAGTAACAAGTCCACACCCAAACGGCCAAGTACAACATTTCCCCCTAATCAACAGCTCTTGACAAATCTCAGTATCAGCACCAGTTCAACAGCTCGGAGAAAGGTACGGCATCTCCCTAAAGTACTTTAAAGTCATAAAACTAACAGTGCATTATACAATACATGTTATGCATGTTAAAAACCTGCTAGAATTCCTATAAAGAAATAACACTACACAACTGAAGCACTCCCTGACACACTGTACAGTAAACCTTAACATAGACAACAGCTGAAATGATCTGAACTGGGATTAGTAATATTTGATCATACTTTTGAATGTTTCTGATCATTCTCAACACACACACACACACACACACACACGACTACTGAAGAAATAACTCAGGATTAAATGTGTAGCATATATGTAAACAATCATACCATATAATCATGTTTACGCAGTGTTAATTGAGACATTCCTCTTTTCTTAGCATTAAAACAAGGACTTACCCTGTAGACTGTGTTGAACTGTTGTGATGAATCTGCGGGCGTGAATGCTGACAAGATATAAAGAAAACAGACAGATCCAAACAGCAGAGAGGCCATGATTTCCCCCCAGCTACAACTTTAAAAGCCCAGGCAGCGTGAGTGCTTGTGTTCCCCGCAGGCTCTCTCACATCTACGTCTGCCTCAACTTCTTTTTCTTTTTTGTCCTATGTAGTTTCCACTGCTGTTCTCTTCTTCTCTCGCTTACGCCCTGCCCTGCCAAGCTGGACTTCCTCCCTCGAACACCCTGACCCCCCTCTTCCTAATTCACATGGTTTCTTCACAAGATCTTGATCACAAATCACATGCAGCTGAGAAAACAGAAAAGTCCTAACAGAGGACGTACATTTCAAGCTTTTGTATATTCTAGTGTCTGGTAGGCTGTGTATTATTGTAGTAGAGTACAGTTGGGCTTATTCTTGACAGCAGTCTGGTCATTATACTACCCTATGACCTTGGCTGAGGCCCTCCCCCTGCCTGCGGATGTCTCTTAACCTCTCTAACCCGCTAGAAACATTATCTCCTACAACACACACACTCAGCTGAAATGCATGACAACATATCCATGTGGTCAGGAAAGCAAAACAGGGTCTTTTCACTGCTCTTGTTGGTGTGTGTTGGTTGTTCTTGGTGGGTCTCATACATAAATAATGTCCTAGTCAGAAGCTGAACATGAACAGCCTCTGAAGCGGTGTTTACTACTGGGAGATCATTTTGATTCCTGAAACTCTGAGATGTGTAGGCCGTAAACACATCATTTGCTTAATGAACCACAATATTCATTCATCCATTCACCTTAAGCTTTAGTCCCTTTTTTTATCAGGGGTCACCACTGCGGAATGAACCGCCAACTTATCTATCATATGTTTTACACAGAGGATGTCCTTCCAGCTGATTTTAGTTTTGAATTTAGTTGATCAATTCCCCTATAGCGCATGTGTTTGGACTGTGGGGGAAACCGGAGCACCCGGAGGAAACCCACACCAACACGGGGAGAACATGCAAACTCCACACAGAAACACACACTGACCCAGCCGGGACTCGAACCAGTGACCTTCTTGCTGTGTGCTAACCACTGAGCCACCGTGCCACCCCTGAACTACAATATTTTACAGAAATTTCAGAACTGTCAGCAAGCTGAATGTCTAGTGCGCAGAATCTTTACACAGTTGTCAAGCAATGGGATGCTAAATGTTATAACAAAGCACTCAAATGCAAACAGCCCATAATCAATCACAATCACTTCATTGGTGGCAGAAACCGAACAGAAGCAGAAACAAATACGTTTCTAAAAGTGAACATCTTTGGTATGTATGGAAATTATCGATAAAATTGCAAATGGTTTAGATAAGAAGGGATTTTAGGGATTTTTATATACTTAAAAGCATTTGACACCATAAATCATGACATTTTGTTACAGAAACTAGAGAGAGGTATGATACCTGAGGGACTGGTGGAATAGCTATGTAAAGAATAAGCAATTCTGCAAAATAAATAAATAAATAAATAAAAAAAGTGGATACAACATGGCTGAAAATCCAGCTTAAACCAGCCTAAGCTGGTTGGCTGGTTTTAACTGGTCAACCAGCCTGGCTTTAGAGGGGTTTTGGCCATTTCCAGCCTGGTTGGTCAGGCTGGGAGTTGACCAGCTAAAACCAGACATGTCCAGCTTAAACCAGGCTGGTCAAGATGGTTTTAGCTGGTTTAAGCTGGTCATTTTCCAGCCTGACCAGCTAAGACCAGGCTAGAAATGGCTGGAAACCAGCCTGGAAACGGCCAAAACCCCTCTAAAGCCAGGCTGGTCGACCAGCTAAAACCAGCTTAGGCAGGTTTAAGCTGGACTTTTCAGCAGGGAAATCTTCATATATGAACATAGTTTGTGGTGTGCTGCAGGAATCAGGTCCAGTGGTGAAGCCAGGCCAGTGGCTGGAAGGGACACCACATGGGAACACTAGGTTGCTGTTGGAAGTGGTGTTAGTGAGGCCAGCAGGGGGCGCTCAACCTGTGTGAGTCCTAATGCCCCAGTATAGTGAAGGGGACACTGTACTGTCAGTGAGTGCCATTCGGATGAGACGTTAAAGCGAGGTCCTGACTCTCTGTGCTCATTAATAATCCCATGGCACTTCTGGTAAAGAGTAGGGGTGCAACCCTGGTGTCCTGGCCAAATTCCCTCCATCAGCCCTTACTCAGCCTCCCATCCACTCAATTGGCTCTATTACTGTCTCTCCACTCCACCTATAGCTGGTGTGTGGTGAAGCACTGGGGCTGTTGTCCTGTGGCTGCCGGAGGGGAGCTGCACCCTGCTGTTGATGTGGAGAGACCCCCCTCTCATGATTGTGAAGTGCTTTGTGTGTATGGCCATGCATGATAAATGCGCTATATAAATACAGGTGTTAAGTATTTAGTTGTTTAGAGGATGAGACGTAACATTATGTGAAATATTCTGGTGCTGGTTAAAAAGAAAGGGAAACAGCAACAGAACTGTCAAACAGAAGGAGTAATTTATTAAGCAATGATAAGAAACAATGAATATAAATGTTGAAGAATATATATAATTAAATCAAAAGACAAAATGGAAGTGTTGCCAAAACAAAGAAATTTAAATAAAAATAATAATCTAACTAAATCTCAACCCAATGAACTGATTAACTAAAGGAAAATGCAGAAATCAAAACAGCAATCTGCAAGTATCCAACGCTTAAACTAAACTATGCAAATAGTCCAACACTAAACTACAGGGGTGGCAACTACTCCATAAACTAACTGGTTTCTTTACCACACAGTGTGTTTTATTGTTAGCAAGTTCATAAGTTTAATAATGTGTGTGAATGATAACCTTTTATTTTAACACTAATTTATTATATATTTAGCAAAACTCAGTGCCGTTTGTTCCCCAAAACATTCACACTCATATCATTTAACGGTGCTATTTTATGCATGTGCAGGTTCTTAATATCGCGTTTTAAAGCTTATTTTAGTATTTTTGTACAATGTCAAACTACGTTACAATTGACATTATTAAACTCAAATCATTTCCACCATATTTGCTTAAGTAGGCCTAATTCAATTAACTTACTAAACAGACATCAGATGAAATAACCACAAAGTCCATCATCGACGTCCGGTCTAGGGTGCCAGGTGCACTGATGGCCTAACAAGGCTTTGGTTATAGACAACCTGGGGGAGATGGGGAAGGGGAAAGCACACATTTTTGTCAATTTCATTTTTGATTAAAAGATCGACAACATCAGGTTCTGCTAGAGTGAACTGGAGATGGACAGATCAAATTTTAGGATGGAAGCCAAGAGAAAAAAAAAGACCGATAGTCAGAAATCAGCTAAATTAGGGCTAGTCAGAAAACAGTCACAGGAGTCGATAGATTTTACATTTTACTTTATTTTCACATCTTCTAGCATAGAAGCAGGTTCAGAGCAGGATGGAGGAGGAAACTAAAGGGCAATGAAAGGAAACAAAGTCATTCCACTGTGGCGACCTCTGATTAATGAAGGGACTAAGCCGAAAAGAAAATGAATGAATGATTCCATGTATAAACAAACTGTGGATCTGCTGTCTCAGGCTAGCAACTGGATAGGCTGTAATAATAATAATAACAATAATAGGTTACAAGATGAACAACATTGTGTTGAGTCTGCTTGTGTTCTGGTTTTTCATATCTGGTATATTTAACTCCTACAGTAGATGAGTAGCTTCCTGTCTGTAAATAGATCAGTCATACATCCACCTGAAAAAACAGGAAGTTAATTCATGAATCTGCAGCTGGATGTGACACAAATAAAGGAGGTAAGATGGGGATGCATTTAGGTATGGCTAGGTTAAATACATGCACTGTGAAAATGTAGAAAGCTTGACTATACTTCTAAAGAGTAGGTAAATTATTGTGAAAATGTAAACAAAGGCAATTCTAAGACTCAAACTTGAACTAAAGTTCAATTATTAAGCAGTGGCCAAATACATTTAACTGGGTTTTCCGGTTTCCTCCCACAGACCAAAGACATGTGACATAGGGGAGTTGACCAAATACAAATTGGCACCATTGATGAGCTCGAATCAGCAATTCTTAATTGCAATTAGCATAATAAGCAGGGGAGTTTTCCAGATCTACCTGAGCTCAAACTCCCCTCTCGCCTTACAAACTGGAGGGAGCCTCAGGCTCGAGGATCTTATGAGCTCAGGGCTCTCCCCCGTGACAGGATGCCAAACACTCTTTATAATTAATCATCAGCTAAGAGTGAACTCTTTGAAAAATAATAATAAATGTGCAAAATTGAACAGCTATTTTTGTCTAAAATTACAGATATAGATTTACATTTTCTTAAAATCAAATATTTGACTACAAATTAGACTTTTGAAATAGAACTGCTTCGTTCTCTTCAAAGAGAACTGGTGTTTGTTTTTCAAGATAAAGCTTTGTGAATGCATTTGTTCATGTATAAAATGTATCCATGTGTAACCCATGTTGCTTATTATTTTCATATGGTGCAGCATTTTCATATTTGCATAATGGATTTATTGACACACGTTAAAACACAAGTTACATTTGACTTGTATGTGTTGTTAATCTGGAAGAATGGAACGTTCACAGTTTGTTTTGCTCATGCTGATGGATTGTAGCTTTTGTTTTCCATTTGGAACTGGAAGAGAGATTGACACAGTCTGTTCTAATTAATAGCAGATGTGAGGCAACTGTGACGAGTGAAGAGACCATAACAGACAACAGTAAGTCATTTATTTGTGTCACAGTAATGAAATAAAGAACAGACAGTATTGTGGACTGACAGAGGAATGCCTTCGCCTGTCTGTCAATGAGTCCATTCATCTGAGAGTTCAAAGTGTTTGAGGTGAAAGGTCAGATCATGAATATATATATGCAGCTACATACATTGCGTCTACTGTATTGCATAAAATGGGAAGAATTCTGTAGCAGAAAATGAGTTATAAAACTGACGCCAGCCTATAATTACACAGTTTGGTTCAGATATCAGTTTTGGATTTAGAATTCCCCAGTTGTCTTCAAAGTCGATCTTTCGGAAATGTTCGGATGTGCATCTAAGTTTAACTGCACTATTATACTGCAACTTCAGCCCATATCAATAAAGCTTTAGATTATCATGCAGTATTTTCTGTATTTATTTTCTGATAGTTCTTTTGCTTGAATGTTTTATTATTTCTTTTCAAGAGTTCACACTTAGCTGATGATTGAAAAATAAAGTGTGTTTGGTATGCTGTCCCGGGAGAGAGCTCTGTGCTTCCTACAGTTTCATAGGGCAAGATGGAGAGTAACAACTCAGGTAGGTCTCAAGAGCTCCCCTGAATTAGTTCTTTGGGCCTATTATTTTTTAAGTTGTTATGCTGTGATAGACCGCTAACTGAATGGCATGTGTTAATTTGTTTTAATCAATTCCCCTATAGCACATGTGTTAGGACTGTGGAAGGAAACCGGAGCACCCAGAGGAAACCCTCGCCAACACGGGGAGAACATGCAAACTCCATACAGAAATGCCAACTAGCTCAGCTGGGACTCAAACCAGCGATCATCTTGCTGTGAGGCAACAGTGCTAAGCACTGAGCCACCATGCCACCCTTGGATTGATCTAAGAAAGAGGGAGAGGGGGATTCTTCAAGGTGAAGATAACTAAAGGTAAGAGAATCTGGTCATTTATAGTGTGTTTGTATTCACAGCAGGACCAGCTGTGGTCAATCATAAGCATGTGATCCTCTCGAAATTAGTTTCAAAATAAACTTCACCTATTTGAATTGTTGTGTGTTAGCCTCTATCTGAAGATGATATTCTAACCCCTTTAGAGATAGACAGTAATGTTTTGTAATTGAATTTCACAGTGTCGATTCAGTTATATGCTGTTTTATAAGGATAGCTGACTTGTGTCGAGATCCCGAAGTGCATTTCGAAACACTGCACCAAAGCATGACCCAAAACACTCGGGTCATGTGACTAAAGTGATTCGAAACACCCAGATAACATGAATAAAGTGTTTCAAAACACCAGGTCACATGACTAAAGCCATTCAAAACATCCGTCATTTCAGAAGCGCTTCGAGACCTGGCGGATCTGGGTTTGACTGACAGGATTAAAAACATTTCTCAAATAGCCTAGTGGTCCAGGCATGTGCACAGAGTAACTGTTCTGCAAATGGCCCGAGTTTGAATGCTGATTTGTACAAATAAGCTGAAATTACGACTCGATTTATTTTATTAATGTTAACTTTAAGACCAAAACAAGACATATTTATTTATTCACAAAGTTTTCATTGGGATGTCAGTCCAATGTGTAAAACAGAACACACATTACAAGAACAGAGCACTTAAAAACGAACATCAATTTTCTGTGTAATCTTTCAGTACTGTTATTATTGTTTAACATCATTTTAATTGATGTACAGATGTAGACAATTAAATGTGTTCCTAACACCACCGCAAATACCGCAGCCCTTTATCTGCAAAATACAGGGCCTACAGCTTTTGAAAGCTGGGTGGCGCTTTTACCAGACTTCAACATCAGCATGCAGATGTTAGCGTGGCCAGCTTTGCCTTTCATAATACTAAAAGACGGTAGTCAAGCTATTCACCTTTAACAAAATCATATTTAGTTTTATGAGGATTTAGTATTTTAGTAGCCTGTCAAACTAAACATGTATCATAAAGTCACCAGAGGTAGTGTATGTGAGGTGTTGTGTGTTCAATTAAAATATTATTTAGTTTGGTGGTTTTAGTGTCCACAGCAAGCTTTTACACTATAAAGTTTATTTTTTTCATTATTTTTAAAAAATGTCTACATTAAATGGTGATAAGCATAGCCCACGGGCTGCAGATATTAAGCAAATATAGGCCCAAGTATGAACCATTTACCCTGTAGGGCTAGTGCACTATTGAATTGCTTTGAGGTAAAAATAAATAAATAAATAAAGCACGTTTGATTTCTAAATTCTTTAGTCTTAATTGATAAAAATCTGAAAATATGCAAACATAAATAAATTAAAACACAGATTGTTCTTAATTTTCTTAAATCACAACATAATGCCATGAGTTGAAAAAAGCCCAGCAGACACACAACCTCAAAAGACGTTAATATTGGGTTCGATTTCGCCAGCGTCTAAAGAACAATGTTATATTGATGTCCAATATCCAGATGAAATGACGTTGATGTTTGGTTGATTTTAGGTTGTGTTAGACAGTGACCAAAATCCAGAGTCAACATCCTGAACCAACATCATATTGACGTCACATACTGACACTTATTCGTCAGGTAGGGCAACCAAAATCCAACATCTGATAGACGTCATAGTGGTAACGTCCACACAATGTCAACCTGGAACATCATTAGACGTTGATATTTGGTTGATTTTAGGTTGTGTTGGAAAGTGGCCAAAATCCAACGTCGAGCCAACATCAACGTCTTATTGACGTCACATACTGACATTTATTCGTCAGGTACGGCAACCAAAATCCAACATCTGATAGACGTTAGAGTGGTAACGTCCACACAATGTCAAGCTGGAACATCATTAGACATTGATATTTAATTGTTTTAAGGTTGGATGTTGGACATTGATGTTGGCCTGACGTTAGGTTCTGATGTCAAACTGATTTTCATTTCCAAACAAAATGCAGCGAAATAAAACTCTTATGGATTCGTAGTCTGTTTTATTAATTTGTGGATTTGTCTTGTTTTCTAGAATCTTGGTGGGACAATAGTGATATCTGTTCAAGTTAAATAGAGTTAAAAATAAATATTAAAAAGTACTGCTTTCCAAAGAAATCTGTCAAGTTTATTTCCTTAAGAATGTAATAAGTTTGAATCCACTATTTTGTTTTGGGGTCACAGGTTTTCACTTAAGGAGACACATTTATCTCATTGGGTTTGTATAACTTCTTGCTACTATGCCCAAAATGTTCATGTGGAAATTAAAACTTGGTCATTAGTTACCCTCTTGGGATAATATAAGGATGCTGTATAGTTTATAAAATCCTGATTTTGACGTCAGGCTGCTTTGTGTACTGCAGCAACACCGTTATTCCTGCTGTTCTATTAGCGCCACCTGCTGGAAGCGAGTGAATTAGCTTTTACAATGTTTATTCATTCATCATTCATTTTCTTTTCGGCTTAGTCCCTTTATTAATCAGGGGTCGCCACAGTGGAATGAACCGCCAACTTATCCAGCATATGTTTTGCATATGCAACCCAGTACTGGGAAACACCCATACACACTCATACACTACAGCCAATTTAGTTCATCAATTCCCCTATATCGCATGTCTTTGAACTGTGGGGGAAACCGGAGCACCTGGAGGAAACCCACGCCAACACGGCAAGAACATGCAAACTCCACACAGAATAATGTTTCTGTTGATCATTGATGTTAATTAATATACAGTTGAAGTCAGAATTATTAGCCCCCCTGAATTATTAGCCCAACTGTTTATTTTTCCCCAATTTCTGTTTAACAGAGAGAGGATGTGTTCAACACATTTCTAATCATAATAGTGTTAATAACTCATCTCTAATAACTGATTTATTTTCTCTTTGTCATGATGACAGCACATCATATTAGACTAGATATTCTTCAAGACACTTCTATACAGCTTAAAGTGACATTTAAAGGCTTAACTAGGGTAATTAGGCAGGTTAGGGTAATTAGGCAAGATATTATATAATGATGGTTTGTTCTGGTTTGTTGTTTTTTCTTTTATTAAAAACTGCTTTTATTGTAGCCTAAATAAAACAAATGAGACTTTGTCCAGAAAATGTTCTTGCTCTGCTAAACATTTAAAAAAAAAAAAAAAGCACTTTGTACCGTGTCTGAGCCCGATTCACAGCACTCACTCGTGAGTACGCACTCACTGTAGCATACAAAATGTGCTTAACGTCAGCACATCAAGTTTAAAATAATGATGAATAGCCGTGCATGCACAAGTGAATCGATTTTTAATTTAGTATCAAAACCGCTGCAGAATGCTGCTTTCCCTTTGACATGTGTGTTTTCCCATGGGAAAATATCTTTGTGAGGCTATACTGCTCACCATCCGATTATTCCACTCAGGGTTTGCTTTAAAGTAACTCTTTAAGACATGTAGCCTACTTCTTTATATCAGTCAGTGCTTTCTTAATATAATTTTCTTTATTAAATTTTGTAATTCTATTATTACTATAATATAATTGTAAATAAATATATATATGAGCAATTCCAGTGTTATGAATGTGACATTTGCAGTAAAAACTCAAAACATAAATTCACATTAACATTATATTAAAACATCTGTTTATATTTTCCAAAACAACTAACCCAAGAGTTATGGGAGAAGAAAAATATCAATCTGTAAACATTTTTTTGTATTTCAAATGAGGATAATAAATATGCGTTACGGATGTGGCAAAAAAAAGTCTGTAAATTTCAGTATACAACATACTTTGTAGAAATTCTGTAAATTAAAGTGCACAACCCAAAATAAATTATGCTAATTTAAAAGGACAAGAGTCGGCTCTCTATAGAACAAAGATGATTGATTTATTTTATTTGACTTTTTTGCATTTATGAAAGAAAACTTTTCGTTATGGATGTGAAGTCTCTCTGTTATGGATGTGACGTCTCTCTGTT
>CAIGQZ010027068.1:196536-222696 GCA_903798205.1 Danio tinwini | reverse complement strand
ACACACACACACACACACACACACACACACACACACACACACACACATATATAAAAATGCGCGCACATACAGCTGACCACCATTGCGCGCACATATATAAATACACACCCATGCAGTTGACCATAACTTGCATATGTGAACACACACAGCTGATCACCACCGCATATCAAGTTGACCATCACACACACATACACACACACACACACACACAGGCATGTATATACATGCAGATGACATGCAGTTGACCGTCACACACATATTTAAACAGACGCATACACAAAGCTGACCACCACCATCTCACGCACACACAGCTGATCACACACATGTGTATTAGAGGTGTGCATATCAGAACTGAGGGCGGTTCAATACACATTTCAATGCCAAGCCTACGATACATGGAAAAACACACACATGAGGCAGCTACTGTTACCATACGATACGATATAATCACCTCATCATGATGCAGATCGCTGTGTGATGTCTTTAATGGCCCGTTTCCTCTGAGTGGTACTGTACACTCTCAGAAATAAAGGTACGTGAGCTGTCACTGGGGTGGTACCTCTTCAAAAGGTACACATTTGTACTTAAAGGGTCCATATTGGTACCTCAAAAGTATATATTAGTACCTAAAATGTTTAAGAGGGACATATTTGTAGTTTTTAGGTACTATTATGTACCCTTGAGGTATTAATATGTATGTACACATACAGTTAAAGTCAAAATTATTAGTCCCCCTGAGTTATTTGCCCCCGTTTTAATTTTTCCCCAATTTCTGTTTAACCGAGAGATTTTTTCAGCACATTTCTAATCATAATAGTGTTAATAACTCATCTCTAATAACTGATTTATTTTCTCTTTGTCATGATGACAGTAAATAATATTAGACTAGATATTCTTCAAGACACTTCTATACAGCTTAAAGTGACATTTAAAGGCTTAACTAGGGTAATTAGGGTAAAGTTAGGGTAATTAGGCAAGTCATTGTATAACAGTGGTTTGTTCTGGAGACCATCTGAAAAAAATATAGCTTAAAGGGGCTAATAATATTGACCTTAGAATGGCTTTTAAAAAATTAAAAACTGCTTTCATTCTAGCCAAAATAAAACAAATAAGACTTTCTCCAGAAGAACAAATATTATCAGACATACTGTGAAAATGTCCTTGCTCTGTTAAACATCATTTGGGAAATATTTTAAAAAAGTCAATTAAAGGGGGGCTAATAATGCTGACTTAACTGTAGATTGTTTGATGTCATTGCGTCACCGTGTTATCCACATTTCCTCCAGAGTTTCATGTAATTTTGGTTGTTTCATGTTTAATTGGTGGACTTTAACTGCAGTTTGTCACTTTCACTTTCATTCAGGAACATTTCATGCATGCCCCCTGTGACAAACCAAGATATTTGATGAGAGTATTAAGTAAGGACTAGTGGAAGAGTGCTGTCTTAATGGTCTCAGTACCTAACCCTATTTACCAACTAAAGCCTAATACTTCCTTCATAGTAACCACTACCATGAAATATACAGATATGTAGGTTTAAAAGACCCATGAAACTAAAATAAAGTGTTGTAGATGTTAGTATCAGTATTGTTAGTGTTTAGGATATCTATAAGCTAGTGTGCTCCAAAACAGAGACAGCATTCACATGTAGAAGATCTAAACCTGATATAAACATGTAGAGCTTGGAGTTTGTCTCTTTCACCTAAACGTCATGTCACCTCATACTTCAGTTTCCCATCATATCAAAACCAATCAAATGCTCTCTAGTGTCTGACATGCCCCGCCCCCTTCAAGACGTGTCCCATTTGTTTTTCATTGCTTGTCCACGCTCACTGGCAGAGCAGGAATAAAACAAAACGCTATTGGCTGTTTTTTAAGGGGAGGAGCTACACTATGCCCCGCCCTCTCATTGTGTTTTGTTTGAGATTACGTCAAGAGTCAAATAAAAATGCACATTTCAAAGCACTTCACAGAAGCTTTAAAGTCTACAGAAGGCACATTTACTGTTGGCAACAATTTAGTTTGACCAATATTGCTCTTATTTTTCAGTATTCTGCATTCACACACACACACACACACACACACACACACACACACACACACGCATGATTGTAAATCTTCACTCACTGCTGAGCATCTGCATCTTTCACTGACAGTACAGACGGGATCATACAGTATTCCTGCACTCCTCCATCATCATCATCATGATCTATTACTAGCTGCACAGATCAGCATAATCTCATTATCATCATCATCTGTGAAGATTATTAGTCCGAAGCGATTGGCAGGTTATTATTATTATAACACACCGCAACATCATAATCTGGCATCCTCTGCACATCGCCATCTCTTTCTGCATTTCATCACTGTATTATATTTAGTGAGTGGCAGATCATAACACAGCATCACACTTCGACAGTCATGTTGTGTCAGGGCTACGGATTAAACGGATAGTTTACCTAAAAATGAAATTTCCGTCATTAGAGTTGCCCTGAAGTGCTTTGAAATGTACATTTTTATTTGATGTCTGCCATAATCTCAACTGAAACATGAAGAGAGGGCGGGGCATGGTGTAGCTCCTCCCACAAAAAAGCAATAGTGTTTTGTTTTATCACTGCTCTGCCAGTGACAGTGCTTGAGCTCAATCGCCTCAAATGAGAAGGGGGCGGGGCATGTCGGACACTAAAACCATTTGATTGGTCGAGAGATTTGATGAGAAACCAAACTATAAGGCGACTGCTAAGGAATAGTCGATTTGTTTAGGTGGAAGAGACAAACTCTAAGCTCTACATGTTTATATCAGGTTTAGATCTTCTGCATGTGAATGTTGTCACTGTTTTGGAGCACACTAGATTATAGATATCCTGAACACTAGCAGTACTGATGATACTTAATGTCATGGGCCCTTTGATTGCTTGTTAGGGCTGCACAATACATGCTTTCAGCATCGATATCTCGATGTGATCATACACAATAGTCACATCGCAGGATCTGCAGTGTTGAGTCTGGATTATAGCTGTTATATTTGATGGCCACAGATCAGAACACGTCTTAATGTCTTAACATGTCATGATGGTCGAGTGAGTCCCACATGTGATTGATTGTGAAAATGTGAGAATGCTTCATCAAATTATGGATCTGAAAATGGTGATATCAGTCAGTCAGTCTTTATTCATTTCCCGAAGGCAATTTGGTTGCAGCATACAAGCATGATACACAAAAGCACATTGTACAATACAATTCTACTCTAAATTTAAAAACTTTACAGCTGAGGGGATGAATGAAAGTTTAAACCGATTAGTTTTACTAATAGGAGTTCTATATCAAATACCAGAAGAGAGAAGATAAAACTCGTGGTGCATAGGATGGGAATCATCTGGCAGAATACGCTGAGCTTTACTCAACTTGTCTATCTGAGCTATGCTATGAGATGCCAATGCTTCATTTTGCACCACAAACTAATGAAATCATCCATAATTCCACAGCAAACGCATTCACATTACTATAATAATACTATAATATTTCTATAATAATTTAATTTAGTTTTAGGGCAACAGTATCTCCAGCAGTAAAGGAACATTCACATTAAAAGCTTCTGGTCAGCCCACGATTCTGCAAACATCTGAAAAACACATCACTAAGACCTAAAATTATTTATAATTTTGCCTGGCGCTGCATCGTGTGCCTCCGCTGACTGCGCTCGCACCTCGCGAAACTGACGAGGCTTTTATACTTGATGCATTCGCCATTGAGATATACTTTAAAACGACAGGGGGTGGTCAATAGAACCCACTATAAAATCAGACGGATTAACAGAGAAGTAGGAAGTTTCTGAAACTACGTCATATCATTAATATTGGAGATTTTTATAAACATTTACGATTTTTAAATCAAACGTTGTTGCATTTGAATTTATTTATTTGACAGGGACAATGCTCATTAATCATCAGTAGATAAGCCAGATTTTAAAAGGCAACCTAAAGTCAAAAAGCACATCATCACACATACAATAACAGTACATACATACGACAAAAGAATAAAACATATAATAAGAATTTCTTAATGTTAGACAAAAGAATAACACATGATTACAAACTTGTTTAGCCTTTAGCCATTTCTTTAACTTGTATTCAAGTGTTGAAAAAATTGTAACACCCCTTAAATCCATATGAAGTGTGTTCCAGACATGACTGAGAAGACTGATCGTGCAAAAGTTGTACGCCTAAACTGCACAGCACAGTCTCCTCTGGTAACAGATTGTGTTGCTTGACCATTATTCTTGCATGTCACAAACTCACATAATAGGGGTGGAGCATATCCATTTAATATTTTAAAAATCATACAAGCATCAGCCAAATATTGCATATTATCAAAGCTCAATA
This sequence comes from Danio tinwini, assembly GCA_903798205.1. Classification (NCBI taxonomy): domain Eukaryota; kingdom Metazoa; phylum Chordata; class Actinopteri; order Cypriniformes; family Danionidae; genus Danio; species Danio tinwini. The sequence goes on along the minus strand of CAIGQZ010027068.1, from coordinate 218,314 downwards.
AATAATGTTTTTGTATTATATTACAATGATGATACCTAACAGACTTGTGATCAAATACTTTAAATGCCTGTTTATAAAGTGATTCAGCTGATTTTAAAACTGCTTTACTGGTGTGTGACTAACTAAGACAATATGTAATATGACAAAAAATCATAGTGCATCATGTTTTGCTGCTTCATTAGTCAAGTAAGGTCATATATGTCTGAAGTTGGCCAGATTAACTTTTACAATTTTAGCGACCTTCTTGGCGTGCTATTAGAAATGTCAATTGTGAATCTAAAATTAGACCTAAATATTTAAAATCAGAGACAACCCTGAGCTTTTCTCCTTTAACAAATACATCAGGATGATGACTGTGTGACTGTCAGTGGTAATGAAAAAAACATACAGACGGTTTTACTGATATTCAAATTAGGATATGAGTCACACAACCAATCAGAGACATGAACTAATGCCTCGGTTAAATAATTAGCTGCCAGTTGTTTGTTTTTCACGTGCACGTATAGAACTGTGTCATCAGCATACATCTGAATATTAATAGTAGGACAGACTTGTAGGAGACCATTTATATACAGACTAAACAGGATAGGGCCCAAGATGGATCCTTGAGGAACTCCACAATTACTGATTCTGTATACTGATTGACTATGACCAAGGCGCACACATTGTTTCCTATTTGTTAGATATGAAGTCATCCAAAGAGTGAACTTGCTTTTGTTCACATCACAGACAATTTTTGCCTATTGACGTTTATTAACGTGTTAATGACAACAGAAGATGGGTTACTCTACAATTATATACTTTTATTATGGTAAGAATAAAAGCCTTAGTTAAATTATACACATGCCAAATAGGCTTATTCACATATTACTTATTGTAATTTATTGCTTAATTTTAAATGCATTTATTTTGCACCATGAATACATGCCTTACATAAAGTAAATAACAACAAAAGTTTTTTCATGTGGCCAATGACAGTAGCTGTTATATCTGTCTACATACTAATCATTGAACAAAATGTTTGTACTTAATTTACTGAGTATATAGTAATCTACAGTGTGTTATATTTACTAGGCTTGTGTGTGTGACCATACATTAAAAATAGGAGAAAAAGCACTGTTTTACCTTGCTAAATAATAAAGAAAATCAAGCACAAGCATACTGACTTTCTTTCTTTATTTTATTATTATTATTATTTTATTTTATTTATTTATTTTTTTTAGCTCATTCCATGATTCACACATTACTGTCTGGCTAGTTCGTGTTCTCTACTTATATCCGAAACAGACAATAATGGTCCACCATTATCACGAGTAAAGCCTAGAAACACAGGACATCAGTATATTGTACACTGATAGGGTCATATATTCCTTTCCTGTTATCAAAGAAATAATTTGTGCCTTAATTACAGTTTTGTAACTATTAATTTGTTGTTGTAATGTACACATCAGTGTTTAACCTATGACTGGTGGAAAAGCATATTTCTGTAACTGAGTAGCCGGGTCTCCACTTTTGCCATGGCCTCTCTTTTTGGCTTTAACAAACTTATCCCTCAGGTTTCTCTAAACTTTTTAACAAAATCCTCCCTCCTTTCCCAGGGCTGTTGCAATTTCTAGCCAAGAATCATTGATCATCTGGTTATCTCTATGATCACGCATGGACAGATCATAAAGATGTCTGTACAGTCGTACCTGTTTCAGACAAAACCTCTTCAATTTGATTCATATTCAGCTCAAATCAAACGCGGCGCCACACGAACTGTTCGCTCAACTCTTGAAAACTTTTACACACCCAAAGCGAACCTCTGCAAACACATTCGCCACCGCACTCATGCAAACTAGCTGAACACGTCAAGTATAAATGGTAAAAAAATGGTAAAGTGGCTTTACTGAATATCCACAGAACAGAAAGAGGCCTTTTCAAACTGTACATAAATCTGTGTGTTTGACACTAATGAAGACAGCAGGCAGTGATTTACTTTAATTATTACATGTTTACTGTTACGAAATATCATAAATGTTTCTTAAAGTAAAATATATGGAGTTTAATGGAGGGAAAAGTTGATGTTTTTTAGAGCAGTGATCATAATATTCTGTGTACAACACACGGAATAACACAGAGAACACACAGAGTACAACACACAGTCCGTGAAACCGGGATATTTTTATCCAAGGTTATCATATCGTCAGAATATGTCTACCCTGTACACTTGTGATGCTTGAAGTCATCGTAAAGGCTTCCTATTCTGTTTTTTCAGTGTTGAGTAGGGCAGCATGTTACTGGGAAAATATGCAGTATTGTGGAGTGTTGCAATAAAGATACGTCTCACGACATAACTAACTTGTGAAATCTTATTTCATCAGCAATTTAAAACGATAATTTATGTAATTATTATGCTAAAAAAACAGGTAATAGGTATTTTTCTGAGCTATTTAAATAAAAAAAAGATCTAGAAGCAAACATTTAGAGTTTAAAACACCACAAATAACTGAAAATTCAGATTTTTATTGGCTGTTAGCAATAACGTCGCCACCCTGAGATGTCTTTTAATGTCTGTGTGTCTGTATTTGATTCTTAAATATGTTTAAACATCCTAATAATTGACATATTAGTTGATCTATGATGGGCTGCACTGCACTGGAGATCAGAGCAGCTGGATTTACAACACACACACACACACACACACACACACACACACACACACACACATATATATATATATATATATGATAAAATTGTGTGTGAGTGTGTTTGTGTCATTAATGGTGGTCTGCAGCTCTCCATTGTTTCAGATGTGAAATGTTGTTGTGCTGATTGTAAACAGTCTCAGTCCTCCGTCAGTCCGTCATCACAGTGCTTCAGTATTCTTCTTCTTCTATTATTATTATTATTCCCTCCAGATCTGTCTTGAGCGTCTGTCTGCACTCCCGTCTCACATTCTGCTTGTTTCAGTGGTGTTTATGTGAGGACTCTGCTTGTTTCAGACGCTGCTAGAGTACGCCAGCCTGTGGAGGATTGAGGATGAGCCCCTGCCGGTGCTGGAGGTGTACATTACAGCGCTGCTCAGCTTTGCTCAGGCCTGTCCGCTGCTCTCGGCGCAGTGTGAGGAGGTGCCGCTGCTCCTGGAGAGACTCTCGCTGTGAGCTGACCTTCATCTCTCTCTCTCGAAGCTTCATTTACATTCTGACTTCAGTAACTGAGGGTCTTTCTTCTGCAGGAGTTGTGCAGAGCTGCTGATTTCTCTGCCTTGGAATATCCCAGATGCGTTGTGGAACAGGTTTAGGACATCCGTCCAGGTAAATTTAGCAGGCTGTTGTTGTTTTTGTATTGGAAATGAATGTAGGCTAATACTAAATTGATGAACGATGGTCAACCAGTAGTGCGTTTAATGAGCTTCAAAGTAACTGATGGAGCCTTTCCACGTTTCCGTGTTTCTCATGATGACAGAAAAACTCCAGGAGGGTGTTCTCAAGACTTTCAGAAAGAAAGATAGTGAGACAATAGGAAACAATAGTGTGACTGATAATGCAGCCAGGAGAGAGAATAACGTCAGATTTACTGTCCTGCACTCATACACACTGCATTATACACACACCTCACACAAGCAGGAATCAGTTTTTTGTAATTTGATGCAAATATGATATAATATATACATAAACACACAAACACACACATTTTCATATGTGATAAAATCTAAATATTCAAAACTTTCTATGATTTAAGTTGCTGATGAGCGTTAAACGCGTCATAACAGGCTTGTGGAAAAGATAAATTACTGTAATTTGCAAAAAAATAAACTCTGCTTCTCTGATTTGATTTATACAGAACTGTTGAATGTATATACAGAATTAAAGGTGAGTACATTATAAATTAGTGTACATTTGTTATCTGCTGAAAAAGTAAAGCGATTAGCCTTCTTTTAATTACTGTAACTTATAACGTACTTGCCTGAAATATTGTAAATACATTCAGCGGTTCTGAATCAGTCAAATGTGAGAAGCAGAGACATTTCTTTTTTTATAATTATAAGAATAATTGACAATACTTCTGTTTTAATGCCCTTTTGAAGTTAAATTAGTCAATTAATATATATATATACAGTGCTCAGCATAATTGAGTACAGCCCATGTTGAAAATTAATATTTTCCTCCATTTCTCAGTGAATATAATCAGTGTGTTTTAGTGCATTTGAACTAAACATATATTTATTACAATAATATTTTAGTCACCACACATATTGAGAAAAGGAAAGATTATACAATTAAATTCAGGCAAAATATTGCAAAAACATTACAACCTATAAAATTTCTACTAAATTTTTCCATTCTGTTTTTTTTGCTTCTCTTTTTATTTTTCCTCTTTTTTTTAAATGTGTATTTAATATTTTTCTATAACATATACATTTGGGTTTACTAGTTTTTGGACTGTCATCATAAGTTATTTTGTTAGATGAGCTCCAGGTTAGTCTTCAGAACTGACTATTCTAATGTATTTGCACAAATATAATATTATAGAGCTTCCTATAAAACATATGATTTGTGAGGGGTGTACTTGTATATGCTGAGCACTGTATGATATCTAATTGGTAATTATGGACATATTTGAACAGAAATTGCTCATGCTTCAGAATTAATGACGGGTATCTATGAAATATGGTCTCATTGCAGTTTAGCTTAGTTTAGTTTTTGATGCATGTAGTGTTTTCATTTTCTTGGCTATTAAAATCTTCATAAAGTTAAACGTCTCAGATTTAAAGCATTTTAGTTCATTTGTCGATACGTCAAGATTTAAAGAACTATTGAGTCAAGTAATTAAATGACTTGTCAGATAAAATAATTAGAAGAGTTATTTAAATACTGTTTTAATTATGTAAATAGTAATTAATTACTTTGATTTATTCACCCAACACTAGTCAACATCCTGGCATCAGAATCAAACCAGTTGTACAGAATATCCAAAGAAAGCATATTAAGTGCAAGGAAAGTGAAACTCGTGAAGATATAAGTGAATTAGTGTTGGAAATATGGATTATAGTCAGAACAATCAATATTTACAGAATCTGCTGGATTTTTTTTTCTGTGCAGAATTTTATAAAATAAATAAATAAATCTGCAGATTAATGCTAAATACTTTTAAGGGTAACAAGAATTAAAAAGTCTTACAAAATTACTTAATAATTAACTTCACAAAGTCTGTGGGTTTTCCAGAACTGTGGATCTTATTGTTTGTGTTTCTGCGTGCGTGCGCGCGCGTGTGTGTGTGTGTGTGTGTGTGTGTGTTCAGATCGCTCATCCTCTGGTTCAGGAGAAGGGGATCAGCCATCTGACCATCCTCTCCACTATTGCCAGAGAGCAGGGCGTCTGGAGTAACCCGACCCTGCAGGCGATACTGTCCAGTGACACGCCGGCGCGGGAGGAAGGTGCTGTCCTCATCCTCATTTTAGTCATGTTAGTCTGAGTTCACCAGCTGACCTGTGTGCTGTTTTCTGTGTAGTTTATGAGTTCCTGACGGCGGAGGGGCCAACGCTGCTGCGCATGCGGCTGAAGCAGCTGATGAAGGAGGGCCGAGTAAATCAGGCTGCGGCGCTGGCCAAGGCCTGTGCGGACCTCTCTGAGTTTGAGGAGAAAGGACACTTCAAGCAGATGCACCTGGTGTGTTTGTGCACGGTTGCTCCACAGGACGTCGTAATGGAAGAGGTAAGAGACTCTTCACAGAGAGTTAGGCCCAATCCCAATTTTATTTTTGTTCCCCTTCCCCTTGGCCCTTCAAACAGTGGGAAGGGCTTTAAATGAACCCCTAAGGAATGGGACAGCACTACAGCACCTGCACACGTCATTAGACGTCATCGCGATCTCCTGCTTCATATGAGAGCAGACGATGGCGACTGCTGTAGTTATTCCAGTTGTGTTATTTTATGTTGTTTATCTTCAGGACATCACTGAAGGCAGATATCACAGCGTATTACAACATTACAGCAGACACTGTAAACAGCTCAATCCCAGCCAGGGTGTTCTGACAGGGTGTTCGAGTGTCAGAATGTTGTGGGACTGCTGTACAGGAGTTATGATCAGGGATTATAGATCGCCAGCTGTTTTAAAGCATGACAGTAAAACACGACTGCGGTTATGAATATATTAAAACATGTGCTTGTTTGTCGTAATAATGACAAAAATACTCATTTGTGAATCTCCTTAGTTCCGTGTGCAGTCACGTTGCCGTTGTAGATGGTGTATTCTGGGAAATATTCTTACCCCTTGATTTCAACTACCTCTTCCCCTTAGTCTTACGCCTTCAAGCTGAAGAGAATTGGGACAAGGGGGAAGGGCTAAGAGGTAGAATTGGGATTGGGCCTTAGTGATGGGATGTTCAGATCTTTTAAGTCCGTGGTTCTCTCCTGACACTGCTGCCCCTGTGACCCAACCCTGGAAAAGCGGAAGAAAATAATTAATTAATTAATTGAGAATTAATAGAGAAATTTGTTCATACAAAACTAACAAAATTTATAGCAAAAACCTCCTTCGTTTTCGTCTTTGTTCATGTATTTAATACATAAGCCTTTTGTATGTCTTTTAGAAGTAAATCTATTTGCTCCGCACTGCAGGTGTTTGACCCATACAGCCTCTCAGAGTCTCTAATCCTGATGCCATTGGCCAGATCAAGACCTGGCAAGACAGGTCTCCTCTACTCATCCTCGATGTTGCTCCTGCGACAAAAACAATGGCTGGACATGACCGCAGCACAGTGACAACATTAAATATGACCCGAGCAGACACTTAAAGTATTAATTGAACACATTTGAGTCCAATAATGGGTTTTAATTCTTTTAAACATCTTTTTAACAGGGTCTTCTAAGTGAACCGGTTGAACTAGTTCACCAAATCGAACTGAATCATTAGAAATGATTCGCGTCTCCAGTAAGCACTCCTATCCACAAACTACTTACCTTTTACACAAACAGTACATGACAGCCTGCTGTGACTGAACTAAACTTCTGCAGCGCGGGTTAACCGAGAGCTTAAATTAGAGGATCTGGCCAAACGAGAGGGTTTATTTCACAACAGAAAGTCATAATGGAGTTTAATTAAGGGAATCATGCTTCAGTCAGGTTGCAAAACTTCACTGTAAGAAACTTTTCAGATCATGGTGATGTTTTAACTGACTAAAATTAGGAATGCTGAATACATATATTCAGGAGGATTGTCACAAAAGATCCAGTTCACATTGAAGATCTGGACTTCCCATCACTACTGTGTATTTAACCTCAGAAGCAGCCTTGCACCCACACATAATATACTTAAGCCTGCTATCTTTGAGGATGTGTCCTCTGATACATATTTCATAAAAATGTATCTTTGGTTGAGTTTTTATTGTATTACTATTTAGCAGAATCATAAGCAAAAAGATTCATATACATATAGTAGTAAACCCATTTAACATCTGTGATTTCTTTCGCGTCCTTTCCAGCTCTCAAAAGTGGACTGTCGTGACGCTTTAGAGATGATTTGTAACCTCGAGGCCGACGGTGATGAGAAAGCTGCGTTCACATTGTGCTCTGCTTTCTTGACACGTCAGATTCTTCAGGAGGATTCCTACTGTGCTTGGTAGGTTTAAAACATTATTATTTCTTGGAAAACAAATAAGAATTTGCTGCGATTATGATATAGTCTGTCTGATTTAATGTGTCATTTTAGATGTATACACTCAGAGTTGTTGTATGTTCTCTGGCAGGGAGTTGACTCTGTTCTGGGGGAACCTGCTCAAGCGATTAGAGCCTTCAGAGCAAGGCTTTTTGGACAGATGCCGTCAGATGTCATTCCTGTCTAAAACCGTGTTCCACCTACTCTTCTTCATTAAATTCATCCAAACAGAGGTGAGCTCTCCTATTCAGGCGTATAGCTGTTTGTAATAAACTGAACATTTCTTCACCATTTTCTCAAGTGCTTCTAAACTGTTCAGTTTGCTTTTTCTATTTAACACAAAAGATGTTCTGGAAAAATGCTGAAAAAGCTAGCTATAGAAGTCACTGGCTGTTTTCTTTGCAGTATTCTTCACAATATCTTCATTTGTGTTTAACACCAGAAAGAAACTTGTTTCTAACAAGTTGATGTTGAGTAAATGAGGACCAAATGTACTTATATCTAAACTGCCCCTTCAAACATGATCAAATCTGTTAGACAAAACTACAGTTAATAATTTTTTCCTTTGTCAACAGATGGGCAAAGTTGGACTTCCAACCTGTGTTGAGATCTGTATCCGCGCTCTGCGATTGGATTCATGTGAAGGAAGCACCAAAGCCACTGTCTGCAAAACCATTTCCTGCCTCTTACCCTCTGACCTGGAGGTGAAAAGGGCCTGCCAGCTGACAGAGTTTCTCCTGGAGCCCACCGTGGACTCATACTATGCAGTGGAGACTCTTTACAATGAGCCAGACCAGAAGCTGGACGTGGAAGATCTGCTGGTGTCAAACTCTTTGCGCTGTGAGCTCCTGTTAGTCCTCAAAACCCAGTGGCCTTTCGATCCTGAGTACTGGAACTGGAAGGCCTTAAAACGCCACTGTTTAGGACTTATGGGAGAGGAGGCCTCAATAGTGTCCTCCATCGATGAACTGAACGATGGAGACCTTGAAGGCTTGGGGGAATTTAATGAGGACTTCAAGGATGTCTCTCAGTGTTTTTTGGATACAACAAATGAACTGAATGATATGGCAGATCAGAAGCAGAAAAACAGAGAGATGAAAAAGTTGCGAGAAAAGGGCTTCGTTTCGGCTAGGTTTAGGAACTGGCAGGCCTACATGCAGTACTGTGTTTTGTGCGATAAGGAGTTTCTCGGTCATCGAATAGTGCGTCATGCCGTGACTCACTTCAAAGATGGAAGCTACTGCTGCCCGATATGTTTGGAGACCTTTGAAACTAAAGAGACTCTTGAACCACATGTTGCTTCGCATGTGAAGCTGTCTTGCAAAGAGCGTCTCGCTGCAATGAAGACTAGTAAGCAGCTAGCCAACCCCAAAACAGCGACTCCTGTCATAGCCTCACTGAAAACTAAGAGCAGTGAAAATCAGGTGCGTAAGCCCAAAACAAAAAGCAGCAGTGCTGGGCAGACCAACAAACTGAGTAATAAGGGCAGCAATGACTCCGAGGGCTTTGGTGGTGAAGGGAATACTTGTCCAGTGCAATACTGCAGGAAGGGATTTAAATATTTCCGCAATCTCATTGCCCACGTGAAGGATCATGGGGACAATGAAGAAGCAAAGCGCTTCCTTGAAATGCAGAGCACAAAAATAGTGTGCCAATACTGCCGTCGTCAGTTTGTCAACGTCGACCACCTGAACGATCACCTCCAGATGCACTGCGGCATCAAACCCTACATTTGCATTCAGCTTAACTGCAAAGCCAGCTTCAACTCCAACACAGAGCTAATTGTGCATAAGAAAGAGCACACTGTCTTCAAGGCTAGGTGTATGTTTCCAGGTTGCGGTAAGATTTTTCACGAAGCCTATAAACTGTATGACCATGAGGCACAGCATTACAAAACATTTACCTGCAAAGCACCAGACTGTGGTAAAGTGTTTCATTCACAGTCTGAGTTGGACCTCCATGCAGAGAGCCACATCACAAAAGTGGAAAGCCAGAACACTGAGAGTCAAAGTATTCAACCAGCAGAACCTCATCCCGAACAATGCAATCAGGTAGAGCAGGACTCTGCTCAGCCCGGCTCTCTCTCGGTCACTGATTTGAATGACAGAGGCACAGAGTCTCAAGGAGATCACCCACCAGGCATGGTCATAGTCAAGCATTCTGTTGAAAACATGCTAAATAGCGATTTTGCTGTTTCTGCTGAGTGTGTTCATCCTGGGACAAGTAAACCTGATCAACATCCCACTCACCAGCACATCCCTCAGATCACTGACCACCCAGGCCCATCAACTGAGGGGACTCGCACGTCTCAGTTAAAACCACATAGACCAGAGGAATCTCTCCTGGAGGCATTGATGAGTGATTCAGATCCCATGCCATCTACGTCTTCATATCAGAGTGCATTGGAGGACTTACTGCCTGTCCCACCAACTAATGGTCAGCTGCAATCAGCTGACTCTGCTTCTACTACTCCACAATATAACAATAACAATGGAGTATTTAGGCAGTACAATCCCAATCCCATAGCCCCATCTCAGGCATCATATCAGAGCCTGTACAGTAGTAAAATGACGCCTCCAACACAGGCTGCACACAATGCAACACCGCTTGTCTCACTGGGTCAGATGCTTCCTCCCGTTTCTCAGACACTTCCTTTGCAAATGGCTTCCGTACCAAATAATGGACAAGTTTTGGAAAACAAATGTGTGAAACCGATAGACACAACGATTGTCCAAGTGAAAGAGCGACACAAATGTCCTCACGAATCTTGTACTCGAGACTATAGCTCGTATAGAAGTGTTACGAAGCACATGAAGGCTGTTCATCCCGACTTTTACACGCAGTGGAAACTAGCAAAGAAGAACAATGTGGCAGTCCGGTCAAAACTCAGATCTGTTTCTGTAAATGGAGGCCACAGTTCTGTTGTGACTCCTCAAGACCAGCCGGGCCAAAGACTCCCTGGTGTTCAAACACAGAAATCCCTTAGTCAGCCTACATGCTACCCGTCTAACTGTGCAAACCCCAAATATCCTTCCGTCTCTTCTCACATCACCGCCTCCCCAGGGCACATCCGTTCCAATGAAATGAACAATATATTAGATCCTATTGTTCTCTCCCAGCTTGGCAATGGTAATAATCAGCCTCAAATGGCAACAGACCACTTGTGGGATCCCAGGAATAATTCAGTACTCCAGCAGCAGAGATGTCATTCTCAAGCAATGACGCAGAGCATGAACACACTTTCTAGCAGTCATTTTAATCACATGAACCCAGCTTCCAATGATGATGTACAGCAGAGAGGCACAAGCTATACCACCCTGCAGAATAATCGTAATGGCTACCCAGTGCCAGCTCAAGCAGACAGTAATCAAAAACTCAGTAACGCCTCAAATGACGATCTGCATTCAGTTGGCGAACTCAATCCATCGCAACAAGTCATGGGTCCTAATGTGGTGGTAACTGCGCAATCTTCTGCCGAGACAAACCTGGGATCTGCTCAAATGTCTGCGTTGTCCTCTTACACTGACACTATGAACAGTTCAGTTCCCAAAGAGTCTTCAGCGGCATACCTGCCGCAAGCAAACAATGACTCTTTTCATCCAGTACCCAATACTCAGTGTTTGGTGAAGTTGGAGAGGGAAACCACTGTAAGTTTTCCACTTTCTAACAGCAATGCTCCCCCATCAAATGGGAGTTCTCCAAGTTCACAGGATAACACTGGAAATGTGTCAAGTGACGGAGAGCACAAAAAAGTTAAGCGAAACAGAAGAACAAAATGGCCTGCCATTGTTAAAGATGGCAAGTTCATCTGCTGCAGGTGTTACAGAGAATTCAATAGCCCCAAGTCTCTGGGTGGACATTTGTCCAAGCGGGCTTACTGCAAACCGTTTGATGAAGCTGACCTGACAGCAGACCTCCCCAGCTCATTTCTTGATCTTCTTAACTCGCCTCACCCAACCCCATCCTCACATGTGACCCTGCCACAGATCAAGGGCCCCCTTGATCCAAAGCTGTACCCAAACGTCACTTTCCCCCAAGCCAATGGCACTTACACTAGCATTGACAAACAGATGGGAGAAACATTCAAGCAAAGCCAGCCAAGTCCATGTGTGAGCTCTGGACAGGAACAGCAGATGGTGCCAAACCCCTGTGGTTCATATGCTCAAAGCAGTCGGGTGTCAGAAACCAGTGTCATACAGCACACCGGTAGTGTCAAACACCAGCTTCAACCAAGTTATTCTGAGATGTCTAACACGTTGTTTAGTGACAGTGTCAGTGATCCTTTGCTTTCTCAGCTGCTGGCTGATGACCAGTCTACATCCAGCCTGAATAGCAGTTCCTCAGATCAAGTCAGTCAAGTTTTTCAAAATGAAACCTTAAACAGAATGAAAGAGAGCAAGGAAAAAACATCCAACATTAATGTAAGCGACTTATCAAATGATGGACTTCTGGCAGCCATGGCAAATTTTGCTCAAAATATGGTGTCTGAAAAGAGTGTCAAAGAAAGATTGCGTGAGCAGATATTGGCTGGAGATTTTCACAAAAAAGGCAGCTTGCCTCGTGGATCAAGTGTTGACAGTTCCTCTTCACAAATGTCAGTTTCGAGTCCTGTCAGTGGGGATCTACAGCGTACCTCAAACCTGGTTACGAGTGCGCCTCAGAGTGAGCAGCAACCTATTGTAAATGCATCTGACATCCTTGTTGAGACTGTTTCACAAATGGGTGACATGAGCCCAAACGATGGCTTAATTCACACCATTTCATCTGTGCTATCGGAAGGTGCTGTCAGTGATCAGCCCAGCAATATGTCTATTACTAGCGTTGATGAAGTGTTAGAAATCCAGAAAGCTCTGGAGAAGCTTGATCTAGACAGAGAAATTAGTGAAGTTATCAAAACTGTAGATGTTCCCGTTGTGAAAACTGTACAGCCTACTAAGCCAGAGCCCAAGGTTTTACCCACTGTGAAGCCAAGTTACGTGAAGCCATTTGTATGTGATGTGAAAGGTTGTACTTACAGTGCCATGACAAAAGATGCTCTTATGAAACACCTTGTCAAGCTGCACAATTACACGGAGGATATGCTTGCGCAAATGAAAGACCAGTTTAATGTTGCCCCTTTCAGCTGTCAAAAATGTTCCAAGGCCTTCACACGTAACTCCAACCTCAAAGCCCATTACATATCGATTCATAACTTTTCACAGGAAGAAGTAAAGAAGATGAAAATTAGGCCTCAGTCCAATCTACGGCTCCTGGAGAGTGATGGAGGAAGCCCTTGCTCAGTGCCAGAAGTCCCAAGAACAGTTAAAAACACTCCAGTTGTGGATGTACGTCAACCGCCGAAGGATGTTACATGTGCATCAGGCTCCATCAAAAAGGATACTGTCAAAACACCCCATTGCATCACTCCATCATTTGTCCCACAGTCTGCTTTCGTGCCTCAGAGTAGAAGTCTTGTTGCAGGAACACCAACAGTAAATCAGATGGCTGTTCAGCCATCAGTGATCATGTCTAACCGTTCTTCGGTGCCTCAAAGAATTGATCAGAATGCAAATGGGTGGTTTCCCACTACAACCCCTGTTTCTGCTCAGACCCAATTGTCTCCACTTAAAGAGATTCTACCCATAGCCCCTTTTACACAAAATCCTTCTGCACTTCTTCACACAGTAAATTTGCCCTTGGACAAAAAGCCCAAACCTAGCAAGCCTAAAGTGGCTAAGCCGAAAGAATCTCCCAAAAAAATAAAAGAGAAAAAACCAGAGGCCGATGATGCTTTTAGCCCCTATAGACCCTATCGGTGTGTTCATCAAGGCTGTGTGGCGGCATTCACAATCCAGCATAATCTGATCCTGCATTATAAAGCTGTGCATCAGTCTGCTTTGCCTAAATTTGAGATCAACAGCCATGATGAACAGAACGATGAGGAGGCCGAGGACATGAACCGAATTGAGGAGAGTGAGGACAAGCTGGATATGGATGTCAAGGAGGTGGATGAGTTTAGGTGTCAAGTCAAAGACTGCTCTTCCATTTTTCTGACAGTTCCAGACTTGCTCCAGCACTACCTTCAGCTCCACAAATTACCCCTTGACAAAGCAGGTGCCATGATGTGCAGCATCAACCTGGGTAGGTTTCAGTGCGATCAGCCTGACTGCTTCGAGTACTTCACCGCTTTCTGGAAGTATATCAGCCACGTTGACAAAGAGCATAAAGAAACCCAGCTCTCAAAAGTTAACCCTGTGGAGGGGGTGTTCAGGTGTCCAATGGAAGGATGCGAAGGGGCGTACAGTACACGATCAAATCTGCTGCGGCACACAATGAAGAAACACCAAGAAGTGTACAAACGCTTGCTCATGAGCCCACGTGGAACCAAGACTGGGGTTAAACTTGGTCGTCCCAGGAAGTTTCAGAGTCACGTTGTTGAGAAAGAAAACCGAGTAATGAACAAAAAGTCTATTAAGAAGCCAATCCTTAAAAAGAAGAAACCCAACACCAACAACTGGACCAAATATGGGAAACCCATATTGAAAACGCAGGAGGAAGCCTCTGCCATGTGCACCAAACGCTTACAGCTGCAGTACGCATGTATGATAAAGGGTTGTGAAACGGTGACGAGTTCGGAGCGAAATATAATGAAGCATTATCTTCAGCATGGCCTTCCAAAACAGTACTTGGAAGAACAGAGAAGCAACTTCATATACTGTAAAAAGATCCCCCGGTCTAAATACAAGCGCATTGCTTCCAGAAGCGACGACACTGATAAATCCGAGGAGAGCTCCATCGAGACCACTGAAAACGAGGAAGTCGCTGAGCCCGGACAGAGTGAATCTGAGTTCTCGAAGCCCACGTCTGGGAAGGAAAGCACAGAGGACCCCGATATGTCTGATGCCAAGCCGTCTACAGACACCTGCTCAGAGATATCAGTGGTGGTTAAGCGGCGGAGAGGACGGCCGCGCAAGGGCCACGGGAAAGAGCGCAAGCCCATTGGACCTAAAAGAATGACCCGGCAAAGGATTGCCGGGAGCTCTTCTGTCAGTTATGCGGACCTGAACTCCGACTCCACGTCCTCCAGTACTATTTTGACACCGGAGGAAGCTTCCAGTCAAAGCACCCCACTCAGCTCCTTCAAGCCCATGGGCTTCGAGGTGTCCTTCCTTCAGTTTCTACAGGAATCAAAGACATCCCAGAAGAGAAAGGCAACAGTGCCGCTCAATGGAAATGCACGCAAAAAAATGACTACTTTCCAACTAAAGACTGCCACAGTGGTCTGTAAAAGAGCGGACGCAGAGCTGCGTCCCAGAGAAGCTCTCAAGCTGGTGGAGTTTAAAAACCCGCAGAAGCTGACCTCGCTCAGCAACGTCAAGTTTGAGGTGCAGAAAGTTTTTACCAATGTCCTGGAGATCCTACTTAAGCAGCTTCATGAAATGCGACCCACAGTGATCCTTCAGAAAGAGAAGTAATGCGCAGATCCTCCTGGTCTGACCTCAGGATCAGGACGATAGCTGACTTGTCTTTAGTTTTAATTGGACATGAAGATCGAGCGTTGATTGACTGATTGTCTGGGAAACACTACACACTATCTTAAAGGTCCCCAGTGTGATGTTTATTAACAGAACTGTGTATGTTAAGCTCACTTCATAGCCGCAGTAGATGATGAAATACCTCTTAAAGCATGTATGTCCTTATAAAGCTGTTCAGCACATTTCTGTTGCCTTTGGAGTTGATTTTGTTTTGAGTATTGGATAGACTTGTACTTTTTAATATTCCATTGGACTCTTTTTCTATCCTGCGGAAAGTGACTCTTGATTCTGATGTTATGTAGTGCTGTGTATAATTCGTAACTGTTTTGGTCCTGTTTACCTTGTACATTTTAAATTTGTCAATAATGTTGTGTGTGGCTCTTTGATCAACTACTGCCACCAGCAGTCTGTATGTTAATCAATAGCAACCAGTTTAATACAGCTTGCCTTTTGATACGTCGTGTTGCGTCTCGTCATTGGATGTGTCTTTCTAGTGTTGATGTTTTAGTAGGATGCA
The DNA here is from genome assembly GCA_903798205.1 of Danio tinwini. Lineage (NCBI taxonomy): Eukaryota > Metazoa > Chordata > Actinopteri > Cypriniformes > Danionidae > Danio > Danio tinwini. Next base: position 202,646 of record CAIGQZ010027068.1, on the reverse strand, counting down.
GCGTGAGCTTCTGGATGGAGAATGCACATGGGCATTTTGTCATCAAATGGGTTGTGTGGTTTCCTAAAATGGCTCCATGCGGATTCTGTAAAGTCTAGTTAGTAATGATCAGGTTGGACAGAATCAGTGGGCGTTTATTGCCATTTCTGCTCAGAATTTTGTAAACAATGAAGGCCTTAAGAAGCATTAACTTTATATTTTATAGCTACAGGCATAGTAATGATTGATCTTTTTCTATACTGTAGGTTATCATCAAAACAAACTCTAAACTAAGTAAATTTGGGTTTTTTTGTGAGAGCAAAATAAAGGGTTTAAGAAAATAAAACTCTTAAGACTTCAGAGTTAACAACTTTAATTCACTGTTGAAAAATCAGTATCTGGAATGAGATTGATCGCTGGTTAGGCTTTAGTAATTGGCTGCTGCTGCACTGGAGGCTCTCTGGAGGCCCTCTGTGGTGTAAAGGAGAGAAACCTACAGCAGGGAACATATATGTAGACTTGATCAAGTCCGAAAGAGAGGAAGTGAGGTTGTGTTTTCATTATACTGAGTGTAAACAGGGTTGCATTAGTAGAGGCTCGCTCAGCCTGTCCAAACACATGAAGAGACTGCACACATTACAAAGAACAAACACAGCGCCTAGAACAGATGAACAACTGAGCACACGCTGATATGACTGCAGAATTGATGTTGATTCATAATTATATTGACTAGCTGCTGTATAGCTTGTGCTTTTGTATATTAGTTATTTGAAGCGTGGCATCCTGAAGCGATGATGAGGAGTTTACTGTTTTCTCTGCATTTCTTTTGTTCAGTTTCTCCCAAAAATGTCAATTTTGTCTTCATTTCCTCATCACTTGCTCAAAACCTGACTGTGTTTCTTCTGTTGAACACGAAGGGAGATTTACTGAATAATGCTGCAGCATTCTTCTGGATATCTTCTTTTGTGTTCAGCAGAAGAAACTGGCAGGCATGAATATATTTACATGTTTTATTTCATTTAAAGTTTTAAAAGTGTATTTTCTGGATTTATTTTCAGTGAAAGGGACAGTTCACCCAAAAGAAATCCAGATTCTGTCCTCATTTCCAACCCTTCATGAGTTCCTGTTGAACACAAATAAAGATATTTAGAAGAATGCTGAAAACTGGTAACCCACTGATTTCCATGGTATTAGTTTTTTTTTCTATAAGGAAGTCGATGGTTTTAGGTTTTCAGCATTCTTCTAAATATCTTCTTTGGTGTTCAACAGAAGAAAGAAGCAATATAAGTTTACCACCTCTTGAGTGTTAGGAAATGATGAAGATTTAGCACATGAAAATGTGTATGTACATGTCTTTTTAGACATGCTAAATAAACCCGTGAGACATGTTTAGAGGACAGAAAAGATCATTAACTGCTTATTAAACGGTTTTCTGGTCAGACGTGGAGCTGAAAATGTTTTAAAGAGGCAGAGTTTTTCCAGAAACACACTGATCCAGCAGCTCTTTGACAGATTTATTTATTTTCATCTGGATGTTCTTCATGCAACAATAAATAAACATTCAAGAATCATTTGAGGACATCTAATAAAGACTCGCAGTTTGACCGTACGTTAATGAACTGTAACTGATTGTCATTGAAACGTTGTGCTTCCCCGTCATCCTTCACTCGCTTTCACCCGTCTGACAGTAACCAGATCTTCATTTCTAACAGACTCAGATTTAACATGATCACACGTTTTCTGATGTATTTACGCAGCTCATCTTGACTAAATATATATCTGACAATCATCATTAGACACGTTTTAACATCTTCACAAGTTCTCTGAAGCAGTGAAGTCGACTCTGCATGTGTTTAAAATGCTGTTACTCTATTACATTTTATTTGATGATGACGTCTCGTTTTTGACCCTCATTTCTTTAACCAGTATTAAGTTCAAATGATTGAAATATTTAGCCAAAATAACAGTGCATGGTGTTAAGATTTTAGTTTTATGCCAGTAATCAAAATATTAAGATCAGGATTTATGAAGATAGACTTGTAGATTTCCTGCTGTAATCCAACAAAACTTCATTGTTGATTAAATAATGGATTGCTGAGAACTTTCATTCATTTTCCTTTAGCTTAGTCCATTATTCATCAGGGGTCGCCACAGTGTAATGAACCACCAACATATGTTTTATGCATGCAGATGCCCTTCCAGCAATTACGTACGGTTTGGAAGTGAGAACTTAAGAGGCGCCAAAACAAGGACACTTTCCCGTCCTCCTCCACTGTGGACATAAGGAGCTACTTTTCACTTAAAGTCTTTTAAAGTCAGGTTTGTTAGGAGTCCACCATAATAATATTAGCCAAGGCTGTGCAGATAATCAACATTCAGTTTTAATTCTGGCCTCCATGTTTATGAAAATCAAAATAGGGATACAACAGGTTTTAAATTTGCCTCGCTAAACTTCTCAACATTCATGCCTCCTCAAAGCCTGATTGCAGTAAAATTAACTGACTTGCAGCATGGGATATGCGTCTACATTACTTGTATTATTAGGTGTCTAAAGCCTTTAAGCCTCATTCACACTACGAGCGACTCGCAGCGGCAAATGATTCCCGCTGACCTCCGTCTACATGAGCGACAGTTACGAATTCTTCAACTTTAGGAGCACCAGTAGAGCTCACATGATCTTCTCTCAGCTCCTGCAGAAGCTGGTTGTATTCTCCATGCTGTAGACCTACAGACCTGCGCTTGCAGCAGGTTACCACCCAGAGCGACAGGCAAAGTCACTGCTAGTGTGAATGAGGAATTATTCATAGTTTATTAAAGTGAGAAAGAGAATTTGTGCTGCTCTATGCATGCGCTCTGGGCAGGGCTTAATTTGTGCTGGAACACCTCTGAAATCTGATCCGGCACCTCATTTTACTGATCCCCTCCTCCTCCATCCGCTGTTCACTTTCTTCTGCAACTCCCCAACCCTCTTCACTTTTGTCCGTGACACCCCACCCCCTCCCCCTGGCTTTTCACTTTCGTCCTCAACATACCTCCGCCATACACCACCAAACCACCCTCGCCCCCTCACTCTCCACTTTCGTGCATGACACCTGTCCATCCTCAGGTAACATGGCGGATCGGTTACCCCAATCAGTTCCAGGACCTCACAATTCACAAATTAAGCACTGCCTCTAGCGATATATGTCCACACTAATGTCAAGAGCAGATCTACGCCCTTGCCTGACCTGCACTGACCGACAGTGGAAACACAGCTAGTGAGTTTGTGTTCAGGCAGTGGTAATGGGGATCTCCTGTCCCGCCAGCGCAGACTGGACACCCTCCTCCTTGGCTGTGCATGACGGTTGCGGTGGGCCGAGAGTAAAGGTGGAGGGCGGGCGAGTGGCCCCGTCCCGCACTGGAGCGTATCTTTTGCTGAAGCTCTTCCAGCACTGCTTGGACACGATGTAGCCCATTTCCAGCAGGTTGAGTGCAATGCACAGGATGGAGGTGCAGCCCATGATGTAGAGGAAGATCTTCTTCTCGGTGGCTCTGGCGATGTAACAGTCCACACTGTTGGGGCAGGGGCTCTCGGCGCAGCGCAGCAGCCGTGGCACGTGGAAACCGCTGTACAGCAGGTAGAAGGCCAGCAGCGTGGCCACCTCGAAAGACGTCTTGAGGACCAGGCTGGTAATGTAGGTGAACAGCAGGCCCCCGTCGATGCTGCCCTTGTCCTGGTAGAGTCTGCGCTTGTGTTTGCGCTCGCGGTGCTCCCTGTAGGCCACATGCAGAGCCACTAGCAGTGATGGCGTGGACACCATGATGAGTTGCAGTGCCCACAGACGCACCTGAGAGATGGGGAAGAAGTGGTCGAAGCACACCTGCTCACAGCCCGGCTGCTGTGTGTTGCAGACAAAGTCCTTGAACTCGTCCTTCCACACCTGCTCAGCGGCCGCCACGAACACCAGGATGCGGAAGATGAAGAGGATGGAGAGCCAGACCCGGCCCACCACGGTGGAGTACCGGTTCACCCCGCTCAACACGTTCTCCAGGAAACCCCAGTTCATGATTCACACAGCACCTGTGGAGACACAGAAGAAGAGACCCTCAAGACCACAGCACACCAGAAACATGAGGACACAATTATTTACACTGAAGTCAAATATAAAAAACTATTTATAAACACTTGATCTGGTTCTCAGCAATGTGAATCTTCATGTTGTAGATATACCCTGCTAGTAGAACAGAATTGATTGTAGCACAAAGAAAGATAAAACACAAGTTTGTTCCTGCAGTCAAAAGACCTGTGCTTTGAGGACTTGAGCACATCTGCAGCCAGAGGACATCATTAATCCCTCACAGGGCGGCACTAGTCTCTCAGTGAACATTACTTGTCTCTTGTTATTCACTCATTTTCATTTGGCTTAGTCCCTTAGGATTTCTGACAAAGTAAAGAGCTGGTCGGGGGAGGGGGGGGGGGGATATAATAGTAGTAGTATTATACTAATAGTAACTATGGGGCCCTCAAAAGTGTGTGAGCCCTTAGAATCTTCCTAGCTTTCCACCCCCAGCAGAACCCCTGGCTGCATGCAATGCTTTTAATGTGCTCACCTAACCCCCCACAGTGACTCTGCACTTGCTCCATTGAGTGCAGTGTGTCTGACATTGCATGTCTGAGATATGCAGTCTCAGCTTGCAAACCCAAGTCTGCATCCAGATACTGTTGGAGAATCAAACTTAATACTCAAATCTTATTATGAACATAATCCAATCTCAGCTGTAAAGCAGCACTCAAACTCAGATTGCATTATTCAGAAATAGTGTGATCACAGGCGGCACGGTGGCTCAGTGGTTAGCGATGTGGCCTCACAGCAAGAAGGTCGCTGGTTTGAGTCTCAGCTGGGTCAGTGTGTGTTTCTGTGTGGAGTTTGCATGTTCTCCTCATGTTGGTGTGGGTTTCCTCCGGGTGCTCCGGTTTCCCCCACAGTCCAAACACATGCGCTATAGGGGAATTGATCAACTAAACTAGCCATAGTGTGTGTGTGAATGAGTGTGTATGGATGTTTCCCAGTGCTGGGTTGCGGCTGGAAGGGCATTCGCTGTGTAAAACATATGCTGGAATAGTTGGGGGTTCATTCCACTGTGGTGACCTCTAATAAATAAGGTACTAAGCTGAAGGAAAATGAATAAATGAATGAGTGTGATCACATGATGACACTAATTGTGTCTTTCTAGTTTTTATTCCCTTTAAGCCTACATTTTAATCTGTTTTTAATCTATACTATACTATTGGTACAGTCACTAGAGATCTAGCTACTGCAGATTGCTGGAGAACTACAAATCTGCTACCAAATGGACTGCAAATACTGTCATGCACCTCACACACCTGTTCCGGGTTTCCCTGATGACACACAGCTGAAGCTCATCATTGACTATAAAATCACCTCTCATTTCCACACACATTGCTGAGTCTTGTTTGGTTTATATCCTGTAACATTTCGAAGCGTTCCATTGTCTTGCCTTGCCCTGTTTTCTGACCCTCGCCTTGTTAATTGTGTTATGTTGTTTACCTCCTGAACTGATCTCTTTGCCTGTGACCATGAACTACTCTTTTGGATAACCTGCATGCTCCTGCTTTGAGTCTGTGTTGACCATTGCCTGCCTTACCGTTCTCTGTTGAATAAAGTACTGCATGTGATCCTCAGCTTCAGCGTCCTACAGTTACAGCTCTACTCACTGTATAACTAGACGTATTGTGAGTATGGTATGATTCTTTTAATCCTCGTGTTTTGAATCATCATTGTGTAAGAGTTGTGTAAGTTTGCCTTGCCTTATCAGCTTTACAGTGTCCGTACAGTCAATTCAGACATGCAGTATTACTCAATATTGTCTTTATTTAAGTTATAAAGGGTAAATAATGATTTTATAAAGGGGAAAATGGCTCTTTAGCGGATTAAAATGTTAAAGAAGAAGAAGAAGAAGAAGAAGACCTGTCCACTGAACACTTCGACATCAAAAGTGAAGAGTGTCTGATGAGGATTACTGTGGGGTTTGCTCATGCGCACTGAAGCTGGGACACTCCTACATCACAAACACACACACAGACACACACACACACACACACACACACACACACACACACACACACACAC
>CAIGQZ010027068.1:186003-196526 GCA_903798205.1 Danio tinwini | reverse complement strand
CACACACACACACACACACACACACACACACACACACACACACACACCCTGAAGATGAGCGCTTTACTTACTGGTTTCAGCAGTGTCTTCATCAGCACATGTTCAGGTGTTCATATCTCCTCCAGGAGCTCCTGTGCAGATGAACAGCGGTCGGATGATGAAGTCTGTCTGTGTGTATCAGTGAGCTTCTTCTCACCTGATGTTCACTCCTGCAGTTCTGTGTCATTTGATAGTCAAACACACCTGCGCAGGTGCTCCACCTGTTGGGTTTCCATAGCAGACCTGCTGATCTCTGGCCAATCAGAGCAGCTGAGGTCTGTTTGCTGATGCGGAGACACTGTTTCCAGTGTAAACACGGTGTGTGTGTGTGTGTGTGTGAGAGAGAGAGAGGTGCTAAATGTACACACACTTTTCCTCCATAGCTGTAATGAGGTTTCTACTGTACAGACTGAAATAATCAGCATTGAACATCTTCAGAAGACTTCATGCTGTGTGATTTATGAGCCGTTTTCCTCATGAGGACCAAAAAATGTCCCCACAAGGTCAGAATTTACTGGTATTGCTATATGTGTGGGGACATTAGGATCACTAATCCACATATACTTACACACATTCACAAGTTAATGTACAGATACAGCTTCAGACTAAGCCATGTTATAATGTGTTGTGTTTTATGACTGAGAGAGAGCTGAGTGTGTGTGATCTGCAGTTTCAGTGTGTGTGTGTGTGTGTGTGTGTGTGTGCATTAATAACAGATGAGTTGATCAGCTCTGGTATACTGTTACAGAGACGCTGCTGTTCAACACCGTCAGGCAGAGACCGACACTATAATCACTCATTATCCAGAGATCATCATCAGCGCATTACTCTGCATATATATCGTCCCTCATAATCCTCAATAAAGCTGTCATACATAGATGTGTGTGTGTGTGTGTGTGTGTGTGTGTGTATTCTGATTTACTAAGAAAAGGAAGCGTTCTTGCAGGACTCCCAGAGTTCATCAAGAGTCTTTGTGTTCATCTTCAACGCCTCCTCCTTCATCTTACCCCAGACGTGCTCAATAATGTTCATGTCTGGTGACTGGGCTGGCCAATCCTGGAGCAGCTTGACCTTCTCTGCTTTCAGGAGTTTTGATGTAGAGGCTGAAGTATGAGAAGGAGCGCTATCCTGCTGGAGAATTGTCCCTCTCCTGTGGTTTGTAATGTAATGGGCAGCACAAATGTCTTGATACCTCAGGCTGTTGATGTTGATCATCCACTCTGCAGATCTCTCGCACACCCCCATACTGAATGTGACCCCAAACCATGATTTCTCCTTCACCAAACTTGACTGATTTCAGTGAGAATCTTGGCTCCATGCTGGTTCCAGTAGGTCTTCTGCAGTATTGGTGATGATTGAGATGCAGATCAACAGATGATTCATGGAGAAATCCACCTTCTGACACTTTTACACATGATCAACTGGAAGACCAGTTATTATCTGCTGCTCTCACAACTGAGATCCGCCACAAGACTTTAGTCAGGGAGTGTATAAAACATAGTGAATCTACAATATAGAGTATCCTTATAAAATGTGTATAATACATGTTCAATAGCATAAGCAGCAAAGAACAGAGTAAAACCCTAATATCTGTCTAATATCTGTCAGACTAATAAATAAAGAGCTGAACAGAGTCATTATTAACATACATGAATGTGTTTTCACAAGCGGAGACGCTCATGTGCAGTCCATCCTTCAGATCCTGTTTGCTTTGCTCTGAAGCTGCAGCTAAAATGGCTGCAGTTTTCCCCTTTCGGCTCGGCTCACTTCACTTTCATGATGAGGCAGTGTGGATATATGCAGTCGGTCACATGCAGATCCTGAAATACGGGAATCATCCTGTAACCCTTAGTTAGTTTAAATAGGAAAATGACAATGTTTTATTTAAAAAAATAGAAACAAAAAAGTACTTGAGTATGGAGGAGTCTGTACTCGAACACACAGACATAAACAGTTTAATGTTGTGCTTGTACTGTAAACAGGTCTGTGTTTAACCTGAAGTGCTTACAGTTTCACTCATATGTTAAGCCTGTTTATGCAGTATAGTGGAATACTGATGTAAGTTTAATATACAACACTTCCATATTAGTAAAATATATTGTATTTTATTTATTATTTATTTATTTAGAATTTATTTAGAATTATTCCCTCTCAACGGTATAGTGGTGCATACAAGATATGCACTCCCTGACACAAGTCTTGTGGTGGATCTCAGTTGTGAGAGCAGCAGATAATAACTGGTCTTCTAGTTGATCATGTGTAAAAGTGTCAGAAGGTGGATTTCTCCATGAATCATCTGTTGATCTGCATCTCAATCATCACCAATACTGCTGAAGACCTACTGGAACCAGCATGGAGCCAAGATTCTCACTGAAATCAGTCAAGTTTGGTAAAGGAGAAATCATGGTTTGGGGTCACATTCAGTATGCGGGTATTATGTGAGAGTGCGCTGTTTCTGCCTGTTTTTGTCCTCCTGTGGGTCCAAATAACACATGATCATGGATGTTCAGTATCAGGTGCTGGATTCATTAAAGAAACACACAGAACAGATGATGGCTGCAAATACAGAGGCAGACTGTATGAAGACGAGTAAATATTGACATGTTAATATTCTCAGACAAAAGGACTGTATCTGCAACAGAACAGAAGGTGGCAGTAATGAGAAGTAAGCCTCTGTTGATCCGCACAGAAGAAGCGCAGAGGACCTGCTGGCTGTAGCGGGTCAGTGTCAGCATGAGCTCCGGGAAGAGCAGCAGCGGGAGAGCAGGAGCGCAGGAGCCGCCCAGCAGCGCGGCGGAGCCGGCATACAGGAGCCCGGGCCTCCGGGGGGTCAGAACCACATCACTGTTCCGAGCCGTCAACCCGGAGCTGTTCATCCGACCCGTGAGTCACACACACACATACATACATTAGTGTTGTTGGTGGTTTATGAGGACTCTTCATTGGCTTATTGTATATTATACAGCAAAAACTGCTTATTATATAGTACTCATTGAGGTAAAGTTGGTTTTATATTCACATTATTTGTTCAGTGACAACTTATGTCACCCTCCCCATATTGTTTACCATGATACTTTCCATATTGGGTCTGAAATTGCATGTAAGGATGACTTCATATCAACATTAGCCTTATTTATTGGACTGTAAACTGTGCTGTGCTTTGCTAGTCATTGGCTGCTAATATGATTTCACTGTTTAGAATTTGTAAACTATGCTTTTCTGAAATTATATTATTAAGGAGAAAGTCTGAACGTGCGAATAATACACCAACTTTACCTCAATGTCATACCCCTAAACCCAACCCTCACAGGAAATCTTGTTTCGTCAAAAGACCCCATTAAGTATATTAAGTGTTTTTGAGATACAAGGACACAAAGACATGACCTCGTACCCTAACCCTAACCCAAACCCACCCTAACCCACTAGTAGACACACACACACACACACACACACATACACACACACACACATTTGTTTTTGTGAATTGTCCACACTCACAGGAAAGTGCCATTTATAACATACTGAGAAAAACAATCCACTGTGATTTATTTGCCTTTTGAAAGATTGGGACATGCATATGTGCTCAAACGTCACCTTCTCCAATAATACACGTCATAACCATGACATAAAACCCGTTTGTTTGTGTCTTGATACGTCACCAACACACACACACACACACACACTCAGCTTATGAATGACAGTTCAGATTTACATGCTGTTCAGTACTGACTGCTGTGTGATAAATAATACAATATCGACCCGGATGCTCGGCTCAGAATTTGGCCTCAACATCATGAAAGCATGGATCCATCCTGCCTTGTATCAGCGGTTCAGGCTGGTGGTGGTGGTGTAATGGTGTGGGGGATATTTTCTTGGCACACTTTGGGTCCATTAGTACCAATTGAGCATGGTGTCAACGCCACAGCCTACCTGAGCAGCAACAACCATGCCCCATTCTGATGCTCGCTTTGACCTGCAGCTGATTGTTTTGACCATGTCTACATGCCTAAATGCAGTGAGCTGCTGCCCTGTGATAGGCTGATTAGACATTTGCGTTAATAAGCAGTTGGACAGGTGTACCTAATAAAGTGGCCAGTGAGTGTATATTATAATAATAATCATTTATATAGCAGATGTTAGTCATGTTCTGAGTGGAATTGTTTTTAACTGTGTGTGTGTGTGTGTGTGTGTGTGTGTGTGCGCGTGTGTGTGCGTGTGTGTGCGTGTGCGTGTGCACGCGCAGAATAAGCCGGTGATGGCGCTGGGTCTGCTGGCTCTGTCTGTGTGTGTGGGCTACCTGGGCTATCTTCACGCCATCAGAGACAGCGACCAGCAGCTGTACGAGGCCGTGGACAGCGATGGAGAGACCTACATGAGGAGGAGGACCTCCAGATGGGACTGAGCTCTTCATCTTTATCATCCTCAGACTCCTCAGACCAGCGTATCATCAACCCGAATGCTCGCTTGTGTTTGTTGATGATCATGAACTGGACGTGTTGTTCTTCTCCTCTTCTTGCACTGTGTTCATGATGCTTTCACACACACACACACACACACACACACACACACACACACACACATACACATACACACACACACACACACACACATGCCAAGGAAGATTTAAAGTATAAAATAATTCTGAATAATTAAAAATAAAGTAATGCAACAAAATATGCAATTGGAAGAGCATGCAAAAGGTAATCAAACTATAAAATAAATAAGTATACTGCTAGGGCTGCATGCTACTGGAGAAATGTGATGTTTTCGTAGTCGAGTATTGCGATAAGGATATTTCTTACGGTAAAACATTCGTAAGAATGAAAGAATAAAGATGTAAACTTTATTATTTAAGTCACTAATTAATGTAATTACATTAATAAACCGGTTAAACACATTTTCAGATCATATTAAATCTAATTCAGACTTTAAACAGAGTCTTTAAAACTATCAACGAGTGAAACCTGATATGCAGATATCCTGACTCTGATTGGCTGCCGTTAATTTCCTCTCTGGTCTCGACTCCGCCCACTAGTGTTTATTTTTAACTCTGGGTTCAGCTTTGGGCTCCAGCCAATAGCAGAGCAGCAACTGCTGAGGAGGCGGGGCTAAAGATAGCAAAGCCCCATCTGTCATGTCAATTATCAGAGATGCCTGCAATACATATATTTCATATACTATTATCATGATAACGATCATTATTATAGCCCTAACTGCTATATGCATACATGTGTAAATGTTAAAAACTGATGTGCAAACACCTATGTAGTAAAGTATGAGTAGAAATTGAATATTAATGGTAAACAGTCCATATGAGGAGTGTGATGGTGGAGGGAGAGATCCTGAATCTGCTGCTCCTGCACATCATCATCAACTCAAACACTGAATTACAGCTGTTATAGAAGCGTTCGGTGTTCATGCAGCTGGCACAGTGTGAGTGTGTAAGTGTACTACACTTGTGTATAATTAGTGAAAGCTTTAAATGTACTTTTCTCAAAGGCACGTGTGTTAAAGAACTGGAGCTAACGTGTAAATAACTACTATTGGTAAACAGATAATGCATATTTTCAAATAAATACTTTATCTTAAATACTTAATCATTCAGCTGGTCAGTTTTGAGTCATGTAATGTTATATTGTGAGCTGGGTAATCCATTAGTGCACAGATGTTTCTCAGTGGTTTGATGCATGCAGTCTTGTTAGTGTCCTCCTCCATGAGTGTGTGTTGTGGTTATTTTCTCTGGTGGCCAGATATGTTGTATTTACACCCTTCAATGTATATTTGGCACTCTGACTCAAAACAGCTGCTTTCTATGAAAGCTCGTTTCCGCCACTGAAAAGAAAAATAATGCTAAAAAAATTCATTAAAAGTCGCAATTGCGAGTTATAAATGAGTTTCCTGTTACGCTGACTGGCCATAAATGGAGTTTTAAAGACACATGCACATTACTCATAAGCACAACATAAAACCTATATCCAACGTTTTATTGTTTTTAAAAAGGAAATATATAGGCTAGTTGAACTAGGCTGTCTGTTTTAAAGCTGCAGTGTGTAAGGTTGACACCCAGTGGTTGAACTAGGTATTGCACTCCTACATCAAAATAAAAGCAAGTGCAGGTTGCCAGATTGAGGACAGGAGCGAGTGATTTAAACTGTTCTAAATAAAAGCAACGACACGTGATAGAGGGAATATTCTCCATATTAAAAGGAGTTTTTAATAACAATATCAAACACCTGGAGTTGATATATTAGAAACAGCTTCTATTTCTCACAGATGAACATGTGAAACCTATGACAGATCAGCTCAGGTAAACCTTGTGTGCTTTATTCAGTGCTAAATGCTAATAATGTGAGTGTGAATAGATTATAAACCTTACCGTTTGGTGAGTGAGTGCATATTCTGTGCTTCTGAATGGTTGTATTTACATTTCTGTCGTGTTTCGTCTGCTGCAAACAGCCAAACTGCTCATCACTGCGTATCTCATCATGAAGCGTGTTGTTAGGACACAAGATTACAATGTGACCTGCTCACCTAATATTTACGCTCGTAATATTTATATCATTTGATAATTAATAACCTCATGTGGAACTGAATCTGTCTCATTTTGACGTCTGATGCTGTCCATTTCTGTCACGGACTCATGCTTTCAGAGTCTTTCTGAATGACTGAATGAAATACGCTGTTTTCCACCAAGGCAACCCGGAGTGCTGAATTATAATCAGCTAAACTGGCATTGAGCAGGTTAAACTGACCTAAACACAGACAGCGCTCCAGCACGGAGAAACATTATTAAAGCAGAATATCTGACTTCAGCATTGTTCTTCAGTTAAACAAGTGTTCACTTGGGCTGTTTCTGAATATCTGCACACATTATGGTGTTTTTATGCTTTAGAAGAGTCAAACACTCACAGCACCTTTAATTATGCCGTTTGCACCATTTGGTCTAAAGCATTAAACAGAGGAGCGCCTGAAACTGTTAGCTATATGTTGTGTGATTCCTCCAAAAGTCTCACATTTTGACTTTATAATTTTTATTTTTTCCACAATTTTTTTTTTTAATCATAATTTTTTAAATATATTTTTTATCATTCAGTGGCGGAAACACGCTTCCACAGGCTTTCAGATCAACTCTTATTTGTAAACTAATTTATTATTCTGAGGCCTCACAGCAAGAAGGTCTCTGGTTTGAGTCTCGGCTGGGTCAGTGTGTGTTTCTGTGTGGAGTTTGCATGTTCTCCCCGTGTTGGCGTGGGTTTCCTCCGGGTGCTCCGGTTTCCCCCACAGTCCAAACACATGCGCTATAGGGGAATTGATCAACTAAACTGGCCAAAGTGTATGAGTGTTAATGAGTGGCTGTGGGTGTTTCCCAGTACTGGGTTGCAGCTGGAAGGGCATCCACTGTGTAAAACATATGCTGTATAAGTTGGCGGTTCATTCCACTAAGCGACCCCTGATAAATAAGGGACTAAGCTGAAGGAAAATGAATCAGTTAATAGTCTCTGGCTGCAGACTGAGACATGTAGTTTCAGACACATATGCACTGCATGCAGTCAGCTGCTGGAGCAGAAACACACACACACAGATGCACAGACACGAGAACATCACGAAAAGCACAGCGAGATGCAGAGTTCAGCACAGACAGACACTGCTCATGTGTTCACGAGTGTGTGTGTGTGTGTGTGTGTGTGTGTGTGTGTGTTTCTCCAGAAGGAGGCAGTGTTGCTCCTCTTTGACCTAACAGCTGAGCAGTTAGGCTGAGCACTGTGTTAGGCGTAATCACTTACAAAGAAATTCATTCTTTTTCTTTTCGGCTTAGTCCTTTTATTAATCTGGGGTCGCCACAGCGGAATGAACCGCCAACTTAACCAGCACATGTTTTACACAGCAGATGCCCTTCCAGCTGCAACCCATCTCTGGGAAACATCCACACACACTCATTCACACTCATACACTACGGACAATTTAGCCCACCCAATTCACCTGTACCAGAGCACCTGGAGGAAACCCACGCCAACACGGGGAGAACATGCAAACTCCACACACACTGATCCAGCCGGGACATTCTTGCTGTGAGGCGACAGCACCTACTGCACCACTGCGTCGCCCTTGTTACAAGGTAACTAATTACTGTAATTAAATTACTTTTCAGTTAAAGAGAGAGTAAAGGGTTACCGCTCATCTGAGGATAACTCATTACAGTTTCTTATACTGTACTGCAGAGAAGCAAAATAATATACAGAATAATGATGTTTTACTAGAGAGAGAGAGAGTGTGTGTGTGTGCGTGTGTGTGTGTGTGTGCGTGTGTGTGTGTGTGATCTGAGCTGATGTTGCATCATCACTTTCTGAGGAATCACAACTTTCCAAACCAGTGATTCCAGTTCTGGACATGAGAGCAGTGAGTGTGTGCTCCTGACAGAGAGATGGATGAGGAAGAGAGCTGAGACTGAAACTAATGCATCGGAATGACAGGTGTTCAGGTTACATTCATCCACACATTCATTCATTCATTCCCTCACTCACATCCTTACACAATGAGACCTTGTGTGTGTGTGTGTGTGTGTGTGTGTGTGTGTGTGTGTGTGTGTGTGTGCGTGCGTGCGTGCGTGCGTGCGTGTGTGTGTGTGAGAGAGAGAGAGAGAGAGAGTATGAGGCTGTCTGTAAAAGAATGAGAAGGTGTGTCAGTGAATGAAGCTGTGAATGAATTAATGAATCTGAGTAAATGAATGTGTGGAAGTGTGTCAATGAACAAGGCTGGCAGTGAGTGAATGAGGCTGTGAGTGAGTGAATGAGGTGAGTGAGAGAATAAGGCTGCGTGTGAGTGAATGAGGCTGTAAGTGAGTGAATGAGGCTGTAAGTGAGTGAGTGAGGCTGTGTGTGAGTGAATGAGGCTATGAGTGAGTGAATGAGGCTGTGAGTGAGTGAATGAGGCTGCGTGTGAGTGAATGAGGCTGTGAGTGAGTGAATGAGGCTGTGAGTGAGTGAATGAGGCTGTGAGTGAGTGAATGAGGCTGTGAGTGAGTGAATGAGGCTGCGTGTGAGTGAATGAGGCTGTGAGTGAGTGAATGAGGCTGTGAGTGAGCGAATGAGGCTGTGAGTGAGTGAATGAGGCTGTGAGTGAGTGAATGAGGCTGCGTGTGAGTGAATGAGGCTGTGAGTGAGGTTGTGAGTAAATGAATGATACCACGTGTTAATGAATGAAGCAGTATGTGAATCAGTGAGACTTTGAATGAGTGAATAAGGCTGTATGTGAATGAACTGTGTGTTTGTGTGGGTGTTTGTGTGTGTGTGTGTGTGTGCGTGTGCGTGTGTGCGTGTGTGTGCGTGCGTGTGTGTGCGTGTGTGTGTGTGTGTGTGTGTGTGCGTGCGTGTGTGTGTGTGTGCGTGTGTGTGTGTGTGTGTGTGTGCACGTGTGTGTGTGCTCACAGTAGTTTCGCATGAGCCGAGTGTTGCCGCAGGCTGGATTGTCCTGTTCTGTCAGAATGTCTCCAGCATGATGAGGCTGTCTGAAAGCTGAGCCATGTTAGAGTCAGATGTAAACAGGATGTAGATGAATAAGGAGACGGTGTCTCTCCTCTACAGTCATGACCTGCCTTTCAGAGTTTCCTCAGAGTAAACGTCAATTATTCAAAGAGCACAATGAAGATATTTAGAGGAAAGCTGGAGAGGGGAACCATTGACTAGCATTTGATTCTCCTAATATAAAAGTTAATGGTTTCAGATTTATAACTTTCTTCAAAATACATAACAGACAAAAGACACACAAACGCCTTGAGGGTGAGTAAATAGTGAACACATGATTAGTTTTGGGGTGAACTTGCTCTTTAATGTCAGTACTGATGGATCTGCAGGTCTGTTTACAGTCAGCAAAGGTTGGCAATGCTGATAATGTTTTATGTTTAATAACAAGTATTAAGGTTTACTGCTCATTGTTTTGGCGCGCATGTGTGTGCGTGTGTGTGTCTGTGTTTGTGGGCGGGGTTTGGTCGTGGCCCCGCCCACATGCTCTACATTATAAATGAGGTCTGCTGGTAGCGGCTCCGGTCGCTTATCCGCTGAATGAGCTCAACATGGCGGAAATTCGCGCTCACTCTTCGGTTTTACCCGTATCCTGGTGCCGCTGCACAAGTTCACTGTAAAGTTTCTCTGAGGAGTTCATATGGAAACACTGACAGAGGAGAGACCGTGAAACGGCCGAGATGAACGGCGCAGGTGAGGACAGGTGCAGCTCCGCCGGTGAAGTTTGTTTGTCGGTGTGTTTGTCGAAGTCACACCGCGGGTTCATCACAGACGAGCAAACACCGACTCCTAGGAGAGTTTCTGATGCGTGTGTCTGTGTTTCAGAGCTGCAGAGCGGCCCGTCATCACCAGCGCTGCCCGCAGAACATGTGCTAAACTCCGGAGCGGTCGCTTTCCCCGGTAAGTGTGTGTGCGTGTCTGTCTCTGTGTCTGTGTGTGTCTCTGTGTCTGTGTGTGTCTCTGTGT
>CAIGQZ010027068.1:157071-170300 GCA_903798205.1 Danio tinwini | reverse complement strand
ACACTGTGTGATGCAGACCAGACTCTGTTTGGGTACATCAGTGTGTCCACCACAAACACAAACTCTCAGCTGCTTATTAATTCACACAGCTATCAAGATAGCCATCTATATCACATTAATCTGCTACATGTTTAATAATAAGCTGATTTTCTGCTGTGGAATAGTGAATATAGTCAAAAAAGTCTAATAGATAGTTATAGTTCATATACTAACACATACCTAATGTAAACTCACTATAGCGACCTTCATAACCACATCACAGCCACTCATAGACCCTAAAGCTGCATAGGAAGCACTCATAACCCTTTGAGAGCATGATGATGAGCTGTGCTGACCTCAGATCAGTGTGTGTTGATCCAGGACTCAGCATGTTTGTCTTGGCCAGTGTTTCAATCCTCTCTGATCCTGCAGTCATGTACAGACTCAACATTGTTTGCAAACAAGTAATCTTGTCCAATCGTTTTACTTCACAGTACTTGGCTTTAGGTACGCTTCCCTCTCTTTGTGATGTTTGCTGACAAAATGCAGCACTGAATGTGTTTTAATGGTTTGCTTTAGCTAAAAAGAATCAAGTGAACAACACAGCAGATTTCCTATTAGAGTATGATAACAAGCTTAAAAGTCCAGTGAAAGCAAAATACATTACTTAGATGTTAGTATTAGTATGTTATAGTCTTAAGTCTTAAAGATACAGTGCTTCCCGCAGGTTTGAAATATACTTGCGGTGGCAGCCGGATTGAAACACACCTTTTACCCACATCACTAAAATAGTTAACTATATGTGACAAACAAAACATTTTTAACAATAATTGTATTTATTATGACACTGTTTTACACTGTTTCTTTTCAATGGGTTAAAGTAAACAAACACACTGTTATAAATAAATACAGAAATCCACTATTTCTCTTACATGTATGCTACTCAGGAGCCATGTGCACATACTGACAGGTCAAATCTGCTTCTCTCTCACGTTCAAAGCATTTTTGAGATGTATATAAATTAGCCCATGTAATATATTACCATCATCAAATTAATAAAATAATCAGCAAATAAAAAAATAAATGACAGAAAACAGAATAAAAAACAGACAACACCTCTAAAAATTCCGATAATTGCAAGATTAAAATGTGTACATTATTTATTTATTTCATTACTAGTGGTGTACATCTAGGCTATTTTGCAGCCAGTTTAGATGTCATTTCATCCTCTCCGACCATATAGTAAAGTTTATCTGAGTCATTTAGATTAAAGAATCTATTATTTAGTTTTTCTCTCTGTCTCGCGGCTGTGTGTGCTGTCAGCTTTGAAGCAAGCACAAAGTAGTATTTAATAACAGAGCAATGCAAAATCTCATACCAGCTTTAAAAAGCGAAAACAGAAGTTAAATCCTGGACATTTTAGGAGATTTAAAAACCTGGGCTGGACGAACATTTTCATCCTAAAATGTCAGGCCTCTGTAGGACTGCAAAGCAAGTGAGACTATCTGTTGGGAGTGCTGACAGGTCTCGACACATATGGAGTCAGTTTAGGGCTATATATACTTGCAAAATAACAGGAAGTGTTGCAAACAAAAAATAAAGTATTGAGTAAAAAATAAATAAATGCAAATCTCTAAAAAAAAATCACAAAGCAAAAATGTATTTGACAGAAAAAAAAATTTTGTAAACAAAAAAAAAAAGAACTGCAAATAAAAATGAAGCAGTGCAAAATGCAAAAAAGTAAAATATTAGCCGTCGATTGCAATGCTCATTTTAGTTAGCTTTTTAGTCAGCCGTGACTTTTCACTTTGCACTTCACGTTTCTGCACATTTCATTTAGTGGCCCTGATTTGACAAGGGGGCGGAGTCAAGGCGTTTGGGCCTGCCATAAACAAAGTTCCCTTGTAACATTTGGTTTTGTAAAGGCAATGCTATAACAATGTTTTGCAAATATATATATTTTTATAATTGCAAATATTTTAGTTTTTTGCACTGCTTGATTTTTTTTTGCAGTTCTTTTTTTGTTTGCAAATTTCATTTTTATTTCTTAACACTTTCGCTTTGGGATTTTTGAAGATTTGCAGTTTTTTTTAATACTTTATTTTTTGTTTGCAGAACTTTCTTTTATTTCGCAAGTATATATGGCCCTAGATTGACTCCATAGACACACAGAACGAAAAGGTTAAACGAGAGAGGATTTTGCACTACTGCGATCGCGGATGTTTGGTTATATTGGGCGCATACAAAAAGTGTAAAAGGATGTAAAAAATAGTAAAAAAAAAAAGTGTCACTAAATATACCTGTCACTAAGCACTGGGATATTATCTATAATCTAGTGTGTCTCCAAAACAGTGACAAAATTCACATGTAGAAGATATAAACCTGATATAAACACCCAAAGACCAATCAAATGCTCTCTAGTGTCTGATATGCCCCACCCCCTCCCTCTCATTGGCTTTTCATTAGATGCGCTTCATCTCAACCACTCTCAAGCCGAAGTCACACTAGAGTTTGAGCTTGCGAAATTCTGTCGTACGGCGCTGCAAAAAGGGGCGGGATTAAACAAGATGAATAGACATTAATAAAGCGAGCGATTGGTCCATGTTTTACATTTCTGTTCAGAGAGGTCATGTTTTGATCCTGGATTGGTCTCACGCAGTCAAGTGATGCGAACCTGCGAAACTCCGACTGTCATTTCATTGTTGTTCTTGCCTGAACTCTGAATACTGTGATGTAGAAAGGACGAGTGTTCTTCTGTAATGTGTGCTTCATTATTGTCAGCGTGGTCACGTCTGATGCAGATATCTGTGAGTCCTGTTTGTGTATGCAGCTGAACTCTCTCTCAGTGTTATCGGCACAGTTGTGTTCATGTGCTGATAAAGACACACGGCTCGTCCCTCGGCCTCAGAGGCAGATAAGAGACGTGATGAACAGAGAAACTCTTCCTCCTGTCAGTCTCATGTTGCGTCCCAAATAACACACTATACACTCTGCACGCATGCACTAACACACTCAACTGTGCTGTGCTTGAGTTTAGTGTCGTCCCACATGTCGCATCATCCATTTATTTAGGCCATGGTGTAATAATGAAGCTAAAGTGTTTTAATACACAACCAGATTTACATATTTATCATCAACAAATCCATTTTGTCTCAGATTAACTAAATGAGTTATGCTTGTTTCACAGCTAGTCGTAGATTAACCATCTGTAATTGTTCACAGATAGATGTAATTACTTTCACAGTTTATGATAAAACAGCATCATCCAAGTACATGCACATATTTTGATGCAATTCAAATCAGTGTTGCCCGACGTACGATAATTATCGTATTTGTACGATAATTTCGACCTCTGTACGATCAATAATGAAATATATCCTATAATGTTTGATAATTTTAGAAATGTATGGCATTTAAAACGAGTTTCATTGTAATCTTATGGCTTCGACACTTATAGCTGCATCTTGTGTCTACTGTCTGTGACAGGAGAAGGTGGAGTTAGACACGTTTTCTATCTCCTCTTACGTTACATCTTCTCAGCCAGTCAACGTGGAGAATGGCTCTCTCTCTCCCGAGTTAACGTTCCTACTGCCCGCAGTGTTGCCAGATTTTTTTTTTCATTTTGGCTGGTTTTGGATAGTTTTTGGGCTGGAATCAGTCAGCTACATCTGGCAACACTGGCTGCGCGGCCGTGCTTCAGTCGTTTTCAGGTTGAGGTTAATTGTTTAAGCAGGAAAGTTTTAAAAAGTAGTGCTGAAAAGGATAGTGAGAAGAACAGGGGAGTTTGCCCTTGATGTTCTCGTTTTTCCCCATTCAAATGCATCATGTAAACGTGTTTTTCCAAAGTTAATTTCATCAAAACAAAGTCACCAGATCGGCTTATTACAGATCCTCTGAATGGGCTCGTGCACACACCTCAGACTAGTGTGTTAATAATTCGGGAGGGTGCACTGCTTTCAAGCCAACCAGCACTATGTTGCGCTCCATGTAAGCATCCAATTTGTACCGTAAAATGAATCCCTCAACATCTGGCAACACACGCAGGTATTCAATGACAGAGACTCGGAGGTGGAGTTTGAACCTTCCCACTAAGGGACGCCTAGTTTTTTGTTTTTTGTTTACGTATTGTGGTCATTTGCACGTTGTGTCAAAACACTTTTTGTCTAGATAATAGCTGTATACTCTCCGCTTGACTCCTGTACGATAATTTTCCTCCAAATACGATAATTTTGAGGTTCTGGTACGATACTTTCATTTCAATTTACAATCCGGCAACACTGATTCAAATCCATAAGTCTTCAGTGTTTTGATTGTGTGTGATGAGTTATTTGTTTTAGAAATATAGAAGTTTTAACAAGTGTGTGATGATTCAGGCCACACAGCTGTAAATTTTCCCTCTGGCACTGCAAAAGTACATCAGAAACTGCACAGATCATTTAATGAAAGCGCACTATACTATATAAGCATACGGTCCTAAAGGCAGTCGCCATCTGTCTCATTATTGCTGTAGAACTGGAGTGGGTCAGTCAGTGTGGATTGTGTGTGGATGATGAACTCTCCCAAACAGAAAAGAACAGTGTCAGTCAGACTTCCCATATTTGAGGCAGCTATTGGTCATCTGGGGTGATTTTCCAGATCTCCTCATCGATGTCACGTGCTGGTGTATGCAGAGACTCTTTCCTCCTCCATATAAACACTGGTCCGTGACTGGCCTTGGCTTTATCAGCAGGTGGAGTCAGTGATAGAGACACGTGCACCGATGCACATGTGAGTTAATCGTCAACATGACGTTTGATCTGTGTTGACACGCGCTGTAGGTGAAGGTTCCTGCCAGATAAACAGCTATGGCAAACAGCGAGCACCAATCACTGGAGAATGGCATCATCAGCTTATATCTTCAGCCCTCTGTGGGAAAATAGACCTTACATGTGTCCTGCTGGACCAACACCGCTAGAGAAAAACACAAGCACAGTAACATCGAGAAGAGTGTTGGTAAACCCAACCCTCACAGGAAACCTGTAAACTTTGAATGTCAAAACACACAGTTAAGTATGAAGTGGAACATAAGTGTTAACCTCAAATATATTGTCATGAACAATAGGGTCCTAGAAATGTGGTCCTGGAAATGTGTTCCAGCATGTCTGATTGTGTAGGAATTGGTCAAATCAGGCTTGAATGAGGCTCAGTACTGCAGGTATACCTGCTCATCTGCCTTCAGTTTCTATTGGTCTGATTATTTCTGGTCTGCAGGAATTAACATTTGAAGTGGGTCACAAATTGTCCTTAGACAAGAATAGGTGTTGTTGAATAGGTGTAGGACAACTTTGATGAAAGGTGTTAATCCTCTTCAGATGTTCAGACTACTGTAGAAGAGCAGCCTTTGAGCCCACATCCAATTTAAAGTCACCATGAAAATAAAGTTAAGGTTGTCCATTTCCCCCCGTCATGACAGTCATACACTTGAAATGGTGTTGAAATGAGAAACAATCTAGGGTAGTGCATCATTTCATGCTTTGGGAATCCATTGGATTGGATTGGCTAACAAAATGAAGGAAGAGCAGAAACAAGACACAACCCCATAGCCCTGCCTTAAATGATTGATAGCTCCGCCCTAAAGGCATTCCATGTGACCAGAAGTGCAGAAAAGTTTTTTCGAGGGGGCGGGGAAGGTTATGAAATTTGAATAATGATTTTGAGGGGAAATACATTTTTACTAAATGATGATGTGCACAGATACATCGTTTATAACAAGCACTGTTTATACAGTCATTTTCTTTTCATTTTTATTCCCTTTATTAATCAGGGGTGTTTACCTGGGATGAGCTCGATCAGATTGATTGGGGTGTTGACAAAAAGTGTTTTAAATCCAGCTGAATGGGTTATTTGTGCTGCTGAAGTGTTGAATGCTTGTATATTGACACGGTTAACCTGCAGCGTGAGCTTGAGTTTGAGTAGAGCTGTTCTCCACATTTTCTCTAGGGATCTTCTCTTTAATTGAAAACTAGCAGAGCCAGATTTCTAACCACCAGAATTAAATCGATAAACACGTTCTGTCTTCAGGCTGTACTCACTCATATACACCAGTCATCCTTCATTCTTCCATTAGACATCCGTGTGGAATAATCCAGACACTGCTGAGAGCCACGTTTAGATTCATATACGTCCAAACGTTCCTGAAAACTAGACTTTATATTTTGCTTGTAGAAAATGCTTCTTGATAGATGTTTGGTCTAGAAACAAAACCAAAACTCTAAGTAAGAACAGCATTGCAGTGTAAATATGTGCTGCGCTCATTCCTCCCAATAACAAAACACACAAGACAAATTAAGAGAGAATATCAGTATATGAAGCATCTGATCAGAGCCATACAGACATGATAATAATGCTGTCACTTTCAGTTAGACATAAACTTCCCATAAATCAGACCTCCAGTGTTTGCTATTGCTCAAGTCTGACCTCCGTGGACTGAACAGAAGAAGCAAACTAGAGCTTCTAGAGTTTCCACATTGAAGAGGGCGGAGCCTTAGAGCCACATCCACCAATCACAGAGTCACGTTTACTAGCTGGAGTAAACTCATTCAGCTTCCTGGAAACTCTGAAACAAGCTGTGTTCTGGCCTGATCCACGTCAGTATCACGTCACACCGGTAGATTTCAGTTTCACAGTCCTGGTTAGAATGATTGCCACTCCGTGATGTCTGCATAAAACCTTCAACCTGCGGCAAAAATACCTTCAGCTAGTATATATAAGTGTGTAGTAGTATATAAATAGAAAACAAATCAACCTTGACAAGTATAGGGTCAGGGTTACTCTCATATTTTAGGAAGACTCGTCTCAGTTGATAGCAGCTGAATATCAGGAAGTATTTTGTATAATTTTCTAAACTCTGATACTGCTGAGCAGGACTGTGTACAGGGCCTTTCTTCATTCAGCCAGCGCCAGACCCTCTGGCTCTGAAATTACCCATTATGCTTGCCAGCTGTGTGCGTCCTCCAGCACAGTCCTCCATAAACTCATGCAGATGCACAGCTAATGTTCTGCAAAGTCATCCTGAGGACAGAGCAGGAGCAAAGCGTCCGCTAATGAGCTCAGGAAACGAGCAGAGCCTCAGCCGTGGCCATAAAGCCGTCTGTGATCTTCAGGAACGGCTGTGGGTCAGCGGATGAAGCCCTGAATCCCCACTGAGCCTCATAAAGTGAACAGGCTTGTGTTAAAGCTGCTCTAACTCTGCGTCTACAGTCTAATGTCCATTCCAGATCTCAGAGCACAAGCACCGGTGGGCTGATTCATAACAATTTGGGCAGAAACCTTTTGAGAAGTGAACGTAAGCAAGAATATATTTTTTAAATGTATTAATGGTTATGGCTCATTTAAAGAGGACCTATTATGCTGCTTTTCACTAGATGTAAAATGTGTCTCTGCTGTGTCTCTCATGTGTGTGTTTGAGTTTGAGCTGAGAATATCACACAGATGATGTCCTCTAGCTCTCTGAAACTGGCTCTTTCAGGCTTTGATCTTAATTGTGGTGTTTTGGTGACTGTCGCTTTAAATGCAAATGAGATTGTGCTCTTTTCAGAAGAGGGCGGAGCTACACATGGCTGTGTGATTCAAAAACAAGACTAGCGTTCTATGCTAATGAGGGAGAGATGGTCACTAGTGGGCGGGGCTTTACCCCTCTGATGACACGTACAAAGAGAAAATGTCAATCAAAGTGTTTCTTCATCAATCCTGATTATAATAAACACAGTTAATGCATGTTCACCATTAGAGGCTGGAGATATTCACACACTGCTGACACACAACTGTGCTTAGACCCCTTATAAAAGTGATTTCTGCATATTAGGCCCGGTTTGAAGCAAAGTGCTTGGAAATCTGACTGAAAAATAATATGTAAATTAAAGGGTTAACTGACTTTGAATAGAAAAACCTTAATTAAAATCAGCATTACTGAATCCCGGTCCTCACGACCCATGTGAAGAGTGTCAAATAGGTAAAATAAACATAAACAAAAAACACAGCAGACAAAAATAATGATAATAAAGACAAGTGTTATAATGAGTGAAAGCAAGAATAAGGATGTACTTACACTATGTTGAAGCACGCTTGTCCCCCTCCTCTCTCCCCTGACGGCCCGCACTCACATTGCATCCAACCTGAGCACGATTATATCATTAATGATGCTCTGTTCAGTTTAACAGAAGAGAAGCGCTCTCGCTCAGCACAGTGGAGATTACTTTAGTTATATCGTTTTAGTGGTTTGATATGCGGTGACACAGTCTAATAATTCACAGAACTTTTGACGCTCATAAATGATCATAAAGTTCTGGTGCTGCAGGTATGAGGAGGTTTGCTGAAGCTGCAGCTGTGGTGCAGTGAGGGGTTTGTGTCTTTAATAAACTCTGACAGTGTGTGTTCATTGAACAGTACCAATGATTAATGAACACGTATGAAGCAGTCCCCTAGAAGTCACATCTCGCCTTCCGTTTGGAGATCAGGCGCTCTTTGCACTCACACTACAAGTATCCCAAGTGAACCGCGCTCTGGCACACCTCTTCCAACCAGGCCAGGGCCGGCCAACTGAAATGCGCCTGAGCTTGATTCAAAGCACTCACACTTGTCAAACCAACTGGGAAACACGCCTAGGCACGGTTCGCATAGCCTAGTGTGAGTGCGCTGTAAGAAGATGCGACTGTAATTCAGATTTAAAATCATTCACAGAGGACGCAGACCTCACAGCCTAAGATGAGCCAGTTACATGATCCCACAAATATGCAGGAGCCAAAACATTTAAAGACTAACAACATTTTAATTCAGCCCTATAACACACTGGCAACCACTTTAGAGACATTAAAATAGGAGTGACGTGTTCTCACTTATGAACCCCGGTGTTTGAGCCATTAGAAGCCGAGATATTGAAGACTGGGGCAGACCAATATACATGGAGTTAGAGCAGTCCTAGTGTGCTAAAACAAACACACGTCAAACTATTTCAAGATCTTTAAAAGAAAGAAGAAGATGGAAAAAACAGGACTGAACTACTGAGTTTATATGGTGGTCAAATCTAAGAGCTGAATCAATAAGAACTCCTATATTTTTCCCATATTTGTGTTTATGGAGGTGTGTTATGTCACACTTCACGCTTCCCTGGTAAGACGCAGCCGGCTGTGCTGTTGTGCAAATCTGTAAATGAATGTTCTGAAGTCAAATAAGGGTTTCTCAAGCTCAGGTAGAGAGCAATGATGGAGAAGGGACTAGGGAGCAGTGTGCACTGTGTGGGGGCCGTGTCAGTGAGAACACAGGTCATTCATGGAGCTCATGGAGAATGGTCTCAGCTGGGCCCATGACAGTGTTGGGGTTTACTACCAGCTCCAGCAGATTATGTGTAACGGCTCCAAACACATCTGTCTGTTAATGAAACCCTCAGACTCGGTAAAGTCTAGATGGGATACTCGGCCGACCAGAAGTGCCATATGCACATCAATATTGCAGCATTTATGACACTGTATAGCAATTATTACAATTTTAACAGTGCTGTGACGGTTGGGTTTAGGGTTGTGGTGGGGGCAGACGTTAATAAAATACAATAAATGGGAAATTTCATAAATAATATAAACAATAACTGCAGCCTCTGAGTGTCATGATTCCGCCAATCTGGTCTTGGTAATTCTTGTTTTGGTGGCGGAGTCCTGACACTACTCCTGTCATGTTTTGTCATTGTGGGTGTCTCTGTATGAGCGCCAATCATGGGCGCGCTTGGACCCTGCGCGTTCCGCTCGATGCTGGTGCGTAGGGTTTGGGTGTGTTTACGATTGTGCGCTCTCATCCGGGTGTTTCTGTTTGTCCGTTTGCAGCGTGGTGTTTCAGTCCCAGTGTCTCTGTCTAGTTGGGTTTGGTTTCGGTCGGCGCTGGGATGAAGCATGCACGCTGCATGTGTGAGTACACGGTGAGTGTTTTCATTCATTGTGTGCTCGTGTCTCGCGTTCAGTCTTCTGTTGGTGTTATTTTTAGCACGTGGCGCATGTTTACTTGTGTGTCTGTTGTGTCATGTGCTCGCCAGTCTATTGTCTAGCCCCACCCTTCTTCTTAACTCATTATTAGTTTATTTGGTTCACCTGTTTGTGTATTGATTTACTACTGCTTATAATCTCCTCATGTCTGCTGTCCTGTGCCAGTTCGTCTTCGTCGCTCTCTGTGTCTCTTCCTTGCCTGTTTCTCTTCTCCAGATGTGGTTTCGTCCTGATCCCTGCCAGCCTGCCCAGTCCAGTTTGTGTTGTTTGTTTATTTGTATTCATTAGTGTTTTCCCCCTCAGGGTTGTTTACTTTTCCTTTTGGTTTTATTTTTATTATAAATAAATATCTAAGTCTGCATTTGGGTCCTCGCCTCCTTTCCCTTACACCCAACCGTGACACTGAGACTTTTTAAACTTAGTTTTTTATCTAAATTTGACCAATCAGATGGGGCTTTGCTATCTTTAGCACCGCCTACCCAGTAGTTGCTGCTCTGCTATTGGCTGAAGTTCAAAGCTGAACCCAGAGCAGAAAATAAACACTAGTGGGCGGAGTCGAGACAAGAGAGGAAAATGACAGCAGCCAGTCAGAGTCAGGATATCTGCATATCAGTTTTCACTCATTGATAGAGTTTTACAGACTCAACGTTTGACCCTCCACACAGTGTTTTAGTCTGAATTAGAATTAAATCTGAAGAACATATTTATTTGAATATCGTTAGGTTAATAAATGATATATAGCATAGCTAAAAACAGCAGTTTTTCTATGGAGATGTTATATCGTTATCACAATGCTTATCAATAGTATTGAATATTTTTCCAGTATTGTGCTTCCCTAGTTGTAGTGATAAATGAGTGTTTTAGCTGAAATTCAGCAGTGATTTTGTCCATTAAATGTTCCTCATAGGAGTCTTCAAGCATTCTGCTATTTTTACCTCCAGCACCATCTTCAAAACACTTGTGGAGCGATGCTCAAAATATAAACATGAGACGCAGCACAATGGCCAAAGTCATCCATCAGGGGGATATTTATAGTGGCCGTGACTTAAAGAGGATGAGTTAATGACACCAAGTAAGTAAGATGGATTTATATAGCACCTTTCACAGAGAAGAAGTCACACAGTGCTTTACTGCAGAAGAAAACAGATCAACACAGGTTAAAATCAACTCCAAATAACAGCAGATGTAAATCCAGCTCTGGTAATGAACAGCTCGTCCAGTAAGATGTGTCATTAAATGTTTTTAATAAGAGACAGTGGTGATCTGCGTGCTCATTTACAGTCTCTGTATAATAATGTCACAATAGCAGTGTTAAATCACCAAACACAGAGTGAGGAGAAATGAAAAGGGCAGCACAGCATTTCTGAAACACGATAGGAGATGTATCATAAGGCTGTAGACCACACTGTCATTGTTAAAATACATTCACTTATTGAGAGAAACTCAAGAGCGTGATAAAACACAGATAAATGAGAAAACCCTGTGAGAAAGTAGAATAGACTCCACTGATTGCTGAAGCACTTTGTCCTATAAATCCACTATCAGGTGAAGATCGAAGACACGAACACTCTGTGGACTTGAGGATGGCGTGCTCAGTCTTATCAGCGAGGGTGATAGTGTAGATGACCGTCATTAATAGCTGTGTTTGTGAATGCAGAGGCTGAGGTTAACCCTGTCCACGTTAATATCTGCAGTGATGGAGTCCTGATCTCAGGAAGTGTCTCTGATGACCCCAACACACAGGACACACAGATCACTGTCGCTCGCTTCCACACGTCACACACTCAAGTGTTTGGGAAGTGCTGCATGTTTGCAGGAAGGTTTCACTCAGGAAGAGGAGAAGATAAATCAGACAGAGGAGACAGAGAGACATGACACTGAACATCACTGAGGTGCAGCTTTCCATCACCACACACACACGCACGCACGCACGCACACACACACACACACACACACACACACACACACGCACGCACGCACACACACACACACACATTTGTTTTCCTATTAAGTAGATTGCATGCAGTTGAATTGTTTTCCTCTGAGGTCTCTTATATTTGCTCTGGTCTAACTCCACCACTAAAGGCTTTTGTGAGTCAATCATGGAGTCATTTAAGTGAGTCAATTTGATGTCAGACCTCAGCTCCAACAGGGGCCTAATGGTTAGTGAGCTGGACTTGTAACCCAAAGGTTGCAGGTTAAATCAGGAGATCAGGCATGTTTTCCTGACCAAACACCAAAAGAGGCGAGGGGCTGTAGCAGTGAAAAGTGAAAGTACCCACCCCCATAATGTCAGCCTGACTGCCTGTATGGGTTTCAACCAGGTCCGGTGCTGACGTAATGGGGGCGGGTACTTTCACTTTTCACTGCTACAGCCCCTCACCTCTGCTCGTGTTCAAACCAAACTAAGATCAGCGCGGTGTTTCTTATGGCAGGTTTTAATCCTTCATAAATGCTGAGAGATCGAGTTGATCAACTGGGAATATGTTCTGACCTGATCCACACAGATGTGACTTAGTAAAGCGTGAAGTCATGTGGGATTTTAACCGTTGCATTAGTGTGAATGTAAATCCCCTCATCAGGCAGGGCTGGAGCAGTGTGAGAGAGTGGACCACAGCGCAGCAGACCAAAGATATTAAATTAAGAAAAATACACAGCTGAAGACACTTAAATGTTTGTGTTTGTTGTATTTGCACCAGCTTCATGTATTGGGTTAAATTAGGCTGTTCAGTGTGTTATCATCATGGTTGAAACTCAGTCAGGCAGCGTAATACAGAGAGAGGACCCAAGCGCATCAGATGATCAGTAATAGAACAGAAAAGAATAAATATATATACTTTTATATTAGACACACATCTGATGCTTGTGTTTGCAGCAGCTCCACGTCTACAACTTTACGCACTGGGTTAAATTAGGCTTTACAGTCTCCATGTTCACTCCTTCACTTTCACAGCGACATTCCAAGATGGCGGCGCCCTAGGTCTAAAATCTATAGTAAAACAGGCTGTTTTCTTCTACATGGTTAAATTAATCCAGTTTGTTTAATATATTTTCATTATAGTGGAGTCTAATGTACAAAATAATGTCAACTTGACTGAGTGCTTCATCTCCCCTTTAAGGACTGATAGCTCCACCCTAAAGGACTGATAGCTCCACCCTAAAGGACTGATAGCTCCACCCTAAAGGACTGATAGCTCCACCCTAAAGGACTGATAGCTTCGCCTTAAAGGACTGATAGCTCTT
>CAIGQZ010027068.1:119678-137071 GCA_903798205.1 Danio tinwini | reverse complement strand
TAACCGGTTATGATCTATTACTGAACCGATATCGAATTGTCCCCATCTGCATCACGGTGCACCAAAGAAACGATTAATTTTGACACCCTTATTTTTGTCATTGTGCAGTACACAGCTGTTTCAACCTCTGATCATGCGCTGTAAGTAGGCTTGTTGGATCAGCTTACTCTGCGGATGGCAAGAATGATGATTGGGGATGAGCAGGGTCAGCGCGTCCATAGAGGTGACCTAGGTAGCTGCCTAAGACGGCAGAGCAGGCAGGTCGGCGTCGGCGGCTGCGTCTCCCACCCTTCGCTTTCATCCATAACAAACCCCGCATCATCCCAGTGCCCCTCAGTCTGAGCACCCAGCTCCGCCGCCCCCCTCCCCACCCTCCGCCGGCTTTTTCGGATTAAAGGTGCCATAAGTTTCAGTTTAAGGGCAGCATTCTCGTCTTTGCCTAGAGCGCCAGTTGAGGTTGCTCCAGCCATGGGGATGAAACAGAGGGAATCAGCGCTGTACACATGACTGATTTCATGACTGATGTCAAGATGCGTTTTGGTCGATCACAGGTAAACAAGATACGCATTCCTGTTCAAATCTGGCATTTAAATGTGGTGAGGCTAAAGTGTTTTTCGCCTGTAGGGGGTCCGCTATTTTCACCAGCTTGTGTAATAATATGCCTGCTTCAGTGAACCAAAGTCATACGTTTATTTCAGTTAGCCTACATCTCATTGGATAGTCAAACTTATTGAAGTTGTCAGTGTGTTGAGGGATGATGAGCTGACTCTGTCCTACTGTAACCTCTTATATTAACAGACGCCTCTTTTCCATAGTCAAACTGAAGGACTTTAAGCTCTTTCCAGTTGCATTTTAAACTGATCCAGCACTTTACACTCGGTGTCTGCGGGGTCCTAAAAATATTAAAGAAGATAAATCAATTATGAGAAAATAAAGGCCCTTATTAAAAAGTCTTAGTCGCGTTTTTACGGAGAAAGACGAGTTTAAACAGCGGCTGAAGCCTGTCGCTGAAGACAACCACATCATTTATTCTTTCAAGCTTTGTTTTCCTCTGAGCTGATCTGAGTTCTGTTGCAGGGGTGTGCTCCATTCATTTATTTAACTAAGTTTATTCAGGGTGTTATACTGATTAGAAGTTGAAGTGGCGACGAGGTCTTCAAATATTCTGAGAAAGTCTTTAAAAAGTCTTCAAAAGGTATTGAAATTAGCTTTAGGATTCCTGCATATGCCCTGTTACAGCTGTGCTAAATGACAGATTTGCATGCACAAACTTCTCATCAACTTATATAAGATGCTGTTCTATAGTAGCTATAGCACAGCACAGCATATAGTATAGTATAATGTAATGTGTGTATTTATATAGCGCATTTATTGTGTATGGACATACACCCAAAGTGCTTCACAATCATGAGGGGGAGTCTCTCCACACCACCACCAGTGTGTAGCATCCACTTGGATGATGCTCCAGCAGCCACAGGACAATGGCGCCAGTGCACTCTCCATACACCAGCTACTGGGGGAGTGGAGAGACAGTGATAGAGCCAAATCGGTGGATAAGGGATGATTGGGAGGGCATGATCGTAAGGGCTAAGAGGGAGTTAGCCAGGACCCCTACTCTTTACGAGAAGTGCCATGGGATTATTAATGAGCACAGAGAGTCAGGACTTCTGTTTAACATCTCATCTGAAAGACGGCGCTCAATGACAGTGTAGTGTCCCCTTCACTTTCACTGGGGCATTAGGACTCACACAGACCGCAGGTTGAGCGCCCCCTGCTGGCCTCTATAACGTTACTTCCAACAGCAACCTAGTTTTTCCATGTGGTCTCCCATCCAGGTACTGACCAGGCTCAGCCCTGCTTATCCTCAGTGAGTAACCGGTCCTGGGCTGCAGGGTGATATGGCTGTGGTATAGTATAGTATTCTAAACAAAATATTTTAATGGTATGTTTGTCCAAAGCCCATTATTAACACTGAAATGCTGTCCCTCTCTCTATTAAATCTCATCTATTTACATCTTAAATGTCATATTTAGCCTTAAATGTATATTTAGTTTAATAATCAGATTTTTCCAAACACTGAATATCCAAATATAACATTATTATTATTTTTATTAGAGGCTACATTAGATTGAAACCAAAATGTCCAGTGGGAGGCGCCAGATCTCTCTCTTGTCACTGAATTGTTCATTCGGATTCGTTAAAAACAGCTCATTTATAAATGAAGTGACTCGTTAAAAAGTGATTTGTTAAGAGCTTCTTCAATGGTAAATCTTTGATTTAAATAGTAACTATATTAGAGGTGTAAATGAAGTCTATATTGTTGTTGATAATGTAAGGGAAAGCCACTGAAGCTATTTCAGGCTACTGTTTGTGTAGTATGGCAGCTGTACAGTTTAGTTTTGTGTCAGGGTGATGTTTTGAGCAGTGTTGTTGGTCAGTGTTGTAGTGATGTTGATTGGTTGATTTGTTGCAACAAAACTTTTACATGAAAATGAGAAATGTGAGATATTTAGTGTAGATGTATACCTGATGTGTGTGTAGTTACCAGTGTGAAACTAAAACAGGTAATGAATACTTTTTACTTAAGTACGTACTTCAGTCCTTTTAAACGTCAGTGTCTGTACTTGAGTAAAGGAGCTGGGTACTTTTGCCGTCTCTGCAAGTTGCCAGATGTTGTGTGAAGCTCATCACCACACACTATTGACCAAATATTCAAATCTGTAAGCATTCTTTACCTCAATCTGGCAACATATGTTATGACCATACATACTTATTGCAAAGCGTGTGGAGTAGAGGGCTCTGTGTGTTCAGGTCCTCAGTGCTGTGATGAGCAGAGAGGAGTTTGATCAGAGTGTTAGAGAAAAGTTACTCCAGTTACACTATAACTGTGTGTGTGTGTGTGTGTGTGTGTGTGTGTGTGTGTGTGTGTGTGTCAGATGAAGCACGTGGAGGAGCGATTCGGTCAGGACGCTAATAAAGAAGTTCTGCTGACCTGTATTGGCATCACGTCCGGCGTGGGTCGTCTCATCTTCGGCAGAGTGGCTGATTATGTGCCTGGAGCTAATAAAGTCTTCCTGCAGGTGAGAGACACACACACACACACACACACACACACACACACACACACACCACCTGACGCAACACCCCTGTTGACCTGTGCAGTGTGAGCCACAGATCACCTCTTTTGTGTTTTGATTAACACTTGAAGCTTGTGGTTATTTTCACAGTCAATTAATCACAGGTTTTTCTTTTTGTATCAATAAATAAATACATTTTTAAATTTACATTTTAAATAAATGAAACTCACACACTGTTCAAACATATAAACATGGTCTGCAGTTTGTGGAGGGCCTCAGTTACAGCAGCAGCTTTCTCTGGATTGCTTATCTCTTCTGAAATTAAAGATAAAATACATTTGATGTATACACACACACACACACACACACACACACACACACACACACACACACACACACACACACTGCTGTCATATTTAGACCTGATGCACGGATGTCTCTCAGCAGTTTAACATCAGCTCAGGCTTTATTCAGAGATAACCACAGGCTGGATGTACATTATCCCTTACTTGTCTATATAAACTGCAGCATGCTGGGTTAGTGTGACTTCACCAAGGAGGACATGTTCAACACTACAATCAGCCAATCATCTTAAAGAGATAAGTTTAACATGTTTGTTTAGACTCACTGTTAGGGTTATGTGCCTCTGCATCGCTGTACCAACTATAAAACACTCAGAGAAGTGAAACTTTACATATCCTGAGCTGAAACATGACGAGAGGGTGGGGTATTGACTAGCTCCTCCCCCTTTTGAAAACAGCCAATAGCATTGTGTTTTCTCACAGCTCTACCAGTGAGAGTGCTTGAGCGCAAGTGCATCAAATGAAAAGCCAATGAGAAGAAGGGGGTGGGGCATGTCAGACACTAGAGAGCGTTTGATTGGTCAGGAGATTTGATGAGAAACTGTAGTATGAGGAGAGGGAAGCTCTACATGTTTATATCAGGTTTAGATCGGCTACATGTGAATGTTGTCTCCGTTTTGGAGCACACTAGATTATAGATATCCTAAACACTAACAGTACTAAACATCTAAAACACCTTATTTTAATTTCACTGTACCTTTAATCTCCTCTGATCTGGGCTATAAGGTACAGTTAGGCTTAGGTTAAGGGGTAGGGATCAGGAATACTGGTTCAGGATCAACACAGATGTTATCCAGGACCTCATCCTACTTGGCTAAATCACCCCACTGACGCGCTGCAGGACTGGCTGTGTTTGGAACTTGGTTTGCAAAGGAATTAGCATTAAAAGCGACGCCCGCCTCTGATGACGGTGTGCTTGTGTAGGGCAGTTCTGTGTTTGAGCACAGGGGTTTTAGAAGGACAGCCAGATGAACCAGGTCTGATCATAGCCGGTTAGCTAGAACACAGTCAGATATCAGTGCTGCATTCAGAGAGAGATTGACCAGACTGTAGATTATTCAGAGAAGAGTTGTCCTCCATCATTGTCCTCCATCATCAACACTGGTCAGGTTGTGTGTCTGTTTTTGTTAATCTATGAGAAACACCGCTGCTGGATCACCCAAAACTCAGCGTCCTGTCTTCATTTACTCCCTCATTTACTTCCAAACCTGCTTAAGTGTCTGTCTTCTGTTGAACACAATTGAAGAATGCTGTAAGCATTGACTTAGTGTTTGTTTCTCCTACTATGGAAGCCAGTGGTTTCAGGTTTCCAACATTCTTCAGAATATCTTCTTTAGTGTTCAGCAGGAGAAAGGAACTCATGAAGGTTTGGAAACACTTGAGGGAGAGTAATCAGTGTGTACTTTATTATAGTTAGGCGTCACTTTACACACACATGCGGAATCATGAGACGGATGTTTTCTTCTTGATTAGGAGGGTTTTCCATGTCTGGAGTAAGAATAAACGTCTGCATGAAATCAGAATGTTCAGTGTTTATTCTGCCAGCTAGCTCATATTGTTATTATTACGGTGAATAATGAATAATCCACTGAAGACATGTTGATTCATCTTCAGAGTCTGAGCATCTGCTTCTGCGCTTGGATTGGCTCCTTCTGTTGACGTCAGACTGAGGGTTTCCATAGCAACTGCATATTAATACCCCTTCTTGCTGTTAGTTTGTCTATGAGGGAATGCTGAAAGCCCCGCCCCCTACTCAATATTCAGTTTCAGCCTGAAGTGCATCAACATGCTGATATAAAAGTCTTGAAGTCCACTTGAAATCAGACCTAACCATGTTGATTTTGTTGGCTCACATTGTGCTGAACAGCTCATCTGTGCATGTCACAATAGTTTGCCTTTGTAATCTTTAATTTAAATCTGAAAAAGCACTTCCTGTTTCAGTTAAATCCTCAGATTACAAATATATTAGCAAATGGGCGTGGCTAACATATTTAACCACGCCCTTTCAGCTGTCAGTTGGTCATCAAACAGTAATGGTGAGCAGGAGGAGTCTGTTAGGCTGTAGACTCCCCAAACCCGTTTCCCATCTTTCTGAATGAAACATCTACTTTACTACAGCCAATCAGCTCACAGTAGAAAACACAAGCCCCACCCCCTGTTATCTCATGTAATATTGAGTTTCTTTTTGTCACAATATGAATAAATATCAGTCACAGCTTGCGGTTCATGCTGACTCCTCCTCTGCTGTTTCCTGAGCGCGGGTTCCTCTGTGTGTGTGCAGGTGTCTTCATTCATGGTGATCGGCGTGATGTCCATGATGATTCCTCTGTGTCATGTGTTCGGCGGGCTGATCGCCGTGTGTCTGCTCATGGGGCTGTTCGACGGCTGCTTCATCTGCATCATGGCTCCCATCGCCTTCGAGCTGGTGGGCTCCCAGAACGTGTCTCAGGCCATCGGCTTCTTGCTGGGCATGATGTCCGTCCCCATGACCGTCGGCCCGCCCATCGCAGGTAACACAAACACAGCATGCTCATCTGCTGAGGTCTGTGCTGGTGATGGGAGTTCAGATCATTTTACAGACTCATCATTTAGCGAGATGAACAGATCTGTGTTGTTTTGATTTGCTCCCCAAACACATCTACAGCTAAAGCAC
The DNA here is from genome assembly GCA_903798205.1 of Danio tinwini. Classification (NCBI taxonomy): domain Eukaryota; kingdom Metazoa; phylum Chordata; class Actinopteri; order Cypriniformes; family Danionidae; genus Danio; species Danio tinwini. Next base: position 130,979 of record CAIGQZ010027068.1, on the reverse strand, counting down.
ACACTGATCACGAGAGTCACACCGTCTGAACTGTCTGCGACGTGGAGCTGTGCTCATTTCACTGATAAACAGCAGATAACAGTCAAACGCCTCGCTCTACAAACAAGTGTGTTCATCACTATACACGAAAAGCAGAATAATATAAGAGGACATATCAGTTCACTACATCCAGCAGCAGAACCAGCCTCTGTCACACGATCAACAAATGATCCACACCTCACAGAAGACTGGGAACAGGAATTAATCCTCTGTCTGTCTGTCTCCAGGGTTCCTGCGGGACCGTTTGGGCAGCTACGACGTGGCGTTTTACCTGGCCGGTATCCCCCCCATCATTGGCGGAGCGGTGCTGTGTGCCATTCCCTGGGTGGAGGCGCGTAGGAAGAGGAGAGAGGCGGCAAACACAGCCGAAAACACAGAGAAGATGCTGGAGAGCAGGAGTGACCCGCTGGAGGACACCGGCTGCAAGACTGAGGAGCCCGAGTCTGTCATCTGAGGACAGCACACACACACGGCTGTCTGTCTGAGTGAGACTGAGTGTTTCAGAGTATGCGTATGTGTGTGTGTGTGTGTGTATACAGGTTTTATGTGGTTTACAGGGACACAGATTTATTTAACATGATGTCAGATTGACGTTGTACCCTAACGTCGTGGGAACGCTGCATTTTGTTTGGAAATGAAAATCGATTTGACATCAGAACTCAACGTTAAGCTGACGCCAATGTCCAACACCCAACTTAAAATCAACCAAATATCAACATCTAATGATGTTCCAGGTTGATGTTGTGTGGACGTTACCACTATGACGTCCATCAGATGTTGGATTTTGGTTGATACCTGATGAATAAATGTCAGTATGTGACGTCAGCATGACGCTGGTTAAGATGTTGACTCGGCGTTGGATTTTGGTCACTTTCCAACACAACCTAAAATCAACCAAACATCAACGTCATCTGACCTCATTACTGGACTTCAAAATAACGTTGTCCTTAGACGCCGACAAGACGTTGAATTTTGGTCATTTGACATCACAACCTAAATCTAAGCTAATATTAACATCTTATGATGTGTGTCTGCTGGGTTACTCGTACTCTACACTTAAAAAATTTAGATTTTTCGTCTTATTTCTAGTCCAAATATCTAAAATTCTTAAATCAAGATACATGTTGACTTGTTTTCAGACATAATATAATAATATAATATATATATAATAAACTGATTTAATTTTGGGATATTATTTCTGAAAACAAGACAACATGTTTTGCTTGTCTAGAAAATTCATCTTGATTTAAGAATTTTAGATATTTGGACTAGAAACAAGACGAAAAGCTAAGTAAGAGAAGCATTTTTTGCAGTGAAACTGCTTATTTATCTTCATTGTTTTGTGTTCAATCCACTTAAATTTGACAAAAAATCTTGAGTTTACTTAATCTATTTGTGTTGGGACAACAAGAAGGAATATTGTGAGGAACCCAGCATCTTTTACAGTGTATTAAGCTGGTTTGCGGCACACACACCTGGTCTCCTGGTAAATTAAAAACTCTTCATGAAGTCTGGGTTTAGGGGTCGCACCACATAATAAGTGGCTCCAACAGTATAAAGTACATTACACTATAGAGAGGCCCTGTAAACCATGTGTGTGTGTGTGTGTGTGTGTGTGTGTGTGTGTGTGTGTGTGTGTGTGTGTGTGATCAGAGTGTTTGATGTGTTTTTTATCTCTGCAGGATGGCCCTGAACACAGGCCTTTACACTAATGTGATTGGTGTTGTCCGCTATGCATATTTCAGAAGGTTTCCTTCAATATTTTTATACTGAACTTTGGGGATTGTGTAAGGGGAACTGAGCACCGCTAATGTGAGAAAACAATCACTATGAAGAAGGGAAGACGTGAAGCCCTGACACACTCAGAGGATTTTCACAGCATTTCATTTTTACTAGCTTAGCAAGTATTAGTGTGTCCTTTATTTTTATATTCTGTGATATAAGCATGTCTTTAAGTCTTTAAATGTTATGGAATATTCAGCCATATGTGGTCATTTCCTCCTGTATTAGGGAAATACACACTTATTCCAGTGCTTTATATGCAGAAGAATGGAGATTACCAAAGCTGAGGAGCACAAAGGTGCATGTGTGTGTGTGTGTGTGTGTGCGTGTGAGTGTGTGCTTACAGCAGGATTTCTATGAGCTGGTGTTTGTTGAGAGCGTGCTGATGGTCAGGTTGGGTTAGGGTTAGGGTTAGTTCATTATCATCATCATCTTCACATTCACCACAGCGAGGCCTTGACTGAGGAGAGAAGCACATACACCAGTGTATTTAGGTTTGACCAATATGAATATGTTCTTTGATATAGTCTCCTATAAAACACACACACACACACACACATCCCCCAGTGTTGTCCATCAGGAGTGTTAATTGCGTCCGGTGATCTACCTCAGTCCGTATTAAACTGACCTGAAGCCAGTCTCCCAGAGCTCATGCAGATCTCACCTCTGCCCTGAGGTGTTTCAGCCATTACTAGTGCCTTGAGGAGCGTGATCATCAGACAGATGAGTTAAGATGATCAGTGGATAACCTCCAGACCATCTCAGTACGAAAACATTTCATGAGGGAAGGACTGCAGAGGACTGTCCATCTTTCGTTTCATTACGTTATTAATATCTCTTTAGGCAAGATGATCTCTTTTATACTCTATTTTGTATATGCCATTTTTGTATTTGTTTAATTTATACTTGTTGCACACCAGACCACCAAAGGGTTCCCACATGTGCCTGAGGCTTTCGCTAGCACAGATTTACAGTATGAGTATGGGCCGGTGTTGATGACGCTGCAGTGATTAGCTCAGGGTGATCAAATATCTACATTTACTTATCAGAAGTGATCGCGAGGCTTGTTGAATGTGTATTGCCCATTTATATTTGATTGTATAGTTTGTGCTAAACACACCGCTGGTTGCACTTAAGAAAGCCGACTTGAGCTTTATTTGATAGCATTTATTACGTCTACCCTTAATACCACAGTGAGTATAGACAAGTGTATTCTGTCACCAACAGCCTCATATAAATATCAGAGCTTCTTCATGAAGCCTTTAGTAAAGTCACCGTGCAGACGTGGATTCGTTTTATTTCAGTGACCTCGATCTCATGACTTGCATGATTTGAGCTTCTGTTGTTTGTGTTGTTGTCTCTGCCACACAACTGGTGTCAATGCAGTTCTGCTCCACAATGAATAAAGATGATTGTATTACTGAAGTGGCTGTGCTGTGTTTAAATACAGCGCTGATGACGTGAGCGGATAAAGCAGATTCCTCTAATCATCTACAGAAGTCTGTCTCAGCTGAGTAGTCCCCTTCATGGTCAACAGGACTGATCGGCTATTAGAAACGTCTGACTGTAATATTATTCAAATAATATGCAAATGTTTAGATAAATTATTCATTCATTTTATTTTCGGTTTAGTCCCTTTATTAATCAGGGGTCGCCACAGCGGAATGAACCGCCAACTTATCCAGCACATGTTTTACACAGCGGATGCCCTTCCAGCTGCAACCCATCTCTGGGAAACATCCATACACACACTCATTCACACACTCATACACTACAGACAATTTAGTTGATCAATTCCCCTATAGCGCATGTGTTTGGACTGTGGGGGAAACCGGAGCACCCGGAGGAAACCCACGCCAACACGGGGAGAACATGCAAACTCCACACAGAAACACCAACTCGAACCAGAGACTTTCTTGCTGTGAGGCGAACGTGCTACCCACTTTGCCACCGTGACACTCTAGATAAATGATGTACAATACAATGTGTAACGTGATGTTTAGTGTGTTGATGTGTTATACGAGGACACTGCAGTAGCTCTGTTTACCAGACAAGTGCTTCTAATTGGATCTAGGCTGAAAACCTAACACACATAAAATACACAATCAAAGTCATTCTGCATAAATCTTAATCTGTTTGACCAAATTCTGTGCTGAAATAACAAGAAGGTAAGTTAAGAGTGTTAAGAGGTCTGCAGATTTTGTCTGGCTTATTACACACACAGGGATGCACATCAGCACAGAAACGTCTTTAAATATGAAGGATTTAAATGTCAATACTGCTTCCTCTTCCTCCTCAGGGGTCTTTGGTGAATCCTCTGTTGTAGATCTGTTTCCTTGCTAGTGATCTATACAGGTTTTTCTGTTTATTAAGTCTGCCATGTAAACAGTGAATCTGCCATGGGGAGACCACATCTCACTCTTAAAGGCTCCAGGAGATGAGACTCTGACTGGTTTAATGCATGATAAGCCCAATACACAGCCATACCTCATTCAGAGAATAAGCACAAGCCTTTTAGTCCATGCACCTGGTCACATACTTCACACCATTAACTTACATCTTTAAAATACAGCCTCATTGGTCTTCACAGCTGTTTTAGGGTCTTTCCTTACAGCTCTCACTGTGCTTTCTGCCATTAAAAGCCACAATCTGCCTTCTGTAGATGCCTTCAGTATCTCGCCTTTGCAGATTTTTAACAGTATTTAGAGATCCCACACATCCAGCTAGACATAGACATCCTTTACCCTCAGACAATTCAGAGCTATCAAAACAGAGACTGCCCGCTCTTTAAAGAGCTTCTACTGTAGGATGGCTCATGTTTAAACTCACCAAGAATACTCCAGACAATTATGTTTGGCAATAATAAATAAATAAACACCTCTTCTGCTTTAGTTTACCTTGGTCAGCCAGTTGGACATCTATTACTTAATTCACCAGAGGTTTCTTTCTTCCAGATATCCCTGATGGTTGTACTGGTAATGGCCAGTGTTTGTGTAATGGCTTTGATTGATTGTAGACCGTTCTCTTGTTTTCATGTTAGTTGCACCCAGGGTTAGCCAGAAATACAATCAAATACCTTAATTTTTAGTCTATTGTGATATACTACTACATACAGCAACAGCAGCGGCTTTCATGCAGTAAATCTGACATAAGGACGCGGTTATCAGATCAAACCTCCACATATCCCTGTGGTCTCCCAGATGAAGGTTAGTTATAGAGTAACCAGCGGTTTAATGTTCAACAGCTTATGAATGATACATCATCGTGTCCTGATTTACTTACTTAAGGGCCTACTTAAGGACTCAATGACAGACTGACACTGATAAGAAGACGCCTGACGGCACATCAGTTCACAGAATAATTTCACTATGCCAAATGATGATCCTAGACTCTTTTATCTCTACAGTACCTGAGCGAATGTCTTAGGCCTTTAGTATTTGCAACCAAAAATTGATTTATAGTCATTTGATTTATTTAGTATACACTTAGTCATATTTGACTCTGAATGTTCAGTCCTGAAGATGACCTCTCACTCTTTAAACTCTGATGGAGATGCGGATCAGGAGTCAGAACACACTTACATATCTATTGATTGTGTTTCCACCCATTGTATGGCCGGTAAATCTCTGTAAATGATAAGACAAACTCTTAATTACATATTTTTAAAAGGGCATATGTATGCTGCTGAATGTTTCATATGCTGTGCCACTCTCTGACTATATGTGCAGCTGGAGATCAACCACTGCAGGAGTCGCTGTATATATATATATATATAGGGGTTGGACAATGAAACTGAAACACTGGACAATTTATTTAGTGTTGGAGGTTTGAAGGCTACATTTGACCAGCCGAGAAAAGTGTGAAGGGTTCATCAGCAGAGTAACAGCACAGTTTTGCTTAAAGTATTGCGATGCACACAACATTGTGGGGACATATCAGGCGCTTCTGTGAAGTCTTGGTGATGTATCAAGAGCCGCGGTATCCAGAGTAAAGTCAGCAAACCACTAAGAAGAAGCTGTGGAGGCCAGAGGAAGCTGTCTGAAAGAGACGTCCGGTTGATGACCCTGATTTATCCAGAACACATCAGAGCACAGTGGCCCGACTCACTGCAGAATCAGATGTGCAGCTCCACTCTCCTGTTTCCAGCAGAACTGTTGCTCCACTGGGTCAATATACATAATGGGTCAGTGATGGTTTGGACTCAATATCATGGCGTCCCTTAGACTCAATACTGCTGCTAGATGGGCACTGGGTCACTGCCAAGGACTACCGAACCATTCTGGAGGACCATGTGCACCCAATGGGTCAATCATTGTATCCTGAAGGCAGTGCTGTGTATCGGGATGATCATGCACCGATACACACAGCAAAACTGGTGACAGAGTGGTCTGATGAACATGAATCCACCCAGATGTAAACATGATTGAGCACTGTAGGAGGAGCGAGTCAGGAAAGGTTTTCCTCCAGCAGCATCAGTAGTGACCTGAACACTATTGTGAAGAAGAACAGCTCAGAATCCCTCTGGCCGCTGTGCAGGACTCAGGTCTGTCATTTCCAAGACTAACTGATGCTGTATTGGCCACATTATTAGTTTGTACACCATACTAATAAATTAGCGTGCTCTAAAATCAGGCCTTTCAGTTGCCCAAATCTGTGTGTATGTATATACATATTGCAGCGACGCGTAGCACAACACCCATCTTCAACAGTCCAATCATTTCCCAAAGAGTGAAATCATGCAGCGCCCTACTTTGTTTTCAAGTGTCCAGTGGATGTACATCATGTTGGAGAAAAAAAGGACAATCTTAACTTAGATTTAAGTCTTGACAATCTTGAGTCCCGCTGAGGAGCTTCAGATGGAGACTTTTGTCTTTATGATTAGGCTGTTGCATGTTCACCAGTTCCTACCTCTTCCTTTATTGAATGAGTTTGAGCTATTTCTAAGTTAGTATTTCATGCATTTTCATTGTAAACTCAACACAGAGGAACAGAAACCCCACTGCCAGCCTCTGGAGTCTTATTGCAGAGCAACACAAACAAAACGCAGAAGTATAAACCCACCGCCATGTGCGAGACACTCGATCACTCAATGCAGAAGTATAAGTGAGGGTGGCAGTACAGTTGAATATCAGTGAGTGCGCTTTTAAAGCCTTTTATATCCTGTCTGCTTGCTCCTCATTTGGCACTATAACTCAAGGTGTCACGGGTATCGTGGATTACAGAATAAATGCACATAAATTTGACTGCTTTTGTAGACTGACTGGCATTGAGCGTGCACACCACACAGCCTGTAAACTCTCCTGCACTCATTCAGTGACCAACAAGTCCACACGGCTTTATGAATGACATCCGTCACATTCTGAAACTTTCCCTCCACTCAGAGTCAATGAACTCTTAAATAAGTCACTAAATGACCCTCTCTGCTCCTTCATCCACAAGCAGTGTGACGCAGGGCAGACAAACCCAGCAGCAGTGGAACTGACATCATGATTCAATGATGCTGAACAGCGTGATATAAATAAATGGCTAATTCATTTAGCATGTGCTGTGAAGTGAGGCATGAGAATAACCCCAGTGAGAATAATCACCATTCTTACAGAATAATATGAGTAATGTAAAGTGCATGTAAACAGGACATTATAATGCGATTAAGCCTTTACTCTGATTATTGGAACTTCTTCAGGCACATGTAAACGCAGTGGATGACTTGTCTGTCATTGAGTCCTTAAGTAGCTAAATCAGGACACGATGATGTGTCATTCACAAGCTGTTGAACATTAAACTGCTGGTTACTCTATAACTAACCTTCATCAGGCAGATCACAGGGATATGTGGAGGTTTGATCTGATAACCGTGTGCTAATGTCAGACTTACTGCATGAAAGCCGCTGCTGTTGAGCCTTGTTTACTTCACTGAGTCGGTGTATTGCTGAAGGGACTGATCACGCAGGACAAATGATGGAAGATTGGCCAAGACATGTCATACTCCCCTGTTAAAATACAAATATACAGGATTTAGAGTCACCGTGGGGCTGCTGTATTCTCTTGTTCATTTTAATAAACTTAAAATTAAGATATTTGTTATTCTATCATTGAGGGTCTCCAGAGCGGTGCCTTCATCATCCAGGCAGTGCAGGAGCTTGAGCTAGATAACCATCAGTTCTGAGCTCTGCAGCAGTCTGATGTTCACACTGAGGGTCTGGACATTGCAGACGGGCTGCAGAACACTCCTTCACCTCAGGAATGCTCATTGGGGGAAAAGATCTCACTCAAGCCTGTCTGACGGGAACCAGAACAGAAGCATCAGGACTGACTCCTCACTGAAGTCTGTGATGGTCTGAGGGGGTCAAAAGCCGTCAGAGCGTGTAGGGTAATGGTGAAAAGGCAACAGTGGAGTTATCTCTGTTATCAGGGGCTAACACTGGCAGAAGTGGCCCTCACCCTAAAGAGGCCTCGAGCCAGGTTCTGGAGAGACCTCCACACATGCGCTGGTAGGTCTGCACAGTTTAGAGCCACTTCAGAGAGCTTGGGGCGGCTGCAGACCTGGAGCAAGGCAAATGTACAGCTCAGACAGTTTTACAGTCCTGTTCTTCTAGATGAGTCCAGTAGGAGGATGCTGTACTGTTTTATTATGAGCCTCCAGACAGTGTGATTGTACAATTCCTGCATTAACTTCACAGTTTATTCAAGTGTACTATTTGTCTGTATCTGTCGCCCCCTACTGGACACAGCAGGAACAGCAGGGGAATTAGACTGTAGGCCTGGGCTGTAGATCTGTCTGGCTCCCCATATTCAGCAGAGACAGTCAAGCGAGAGCTGTATCTGTCCAGCAGGTCCCATGCAGAAACTAGTCAGAAGAGGAGGTCAATAATGAGATATTCTCTGACAGTAAATATTCTAACAAAATATTGAAGAATTCAGTTGTTTATTACCCCCATGATAAAGTAAAGGTGAGTCGAGTAACCATTATGTCTATAGCACTACACCACAGGTGTCAAACTCAGTTCCTGGAGGGCTGCAGATCTGCAGTTTAGTTCCAATCCTCAATTAAACACCCCTGATCAGACTAATTGAGTCCTTCAGGCTTGTTTGAAACCTACAGATGGGTGTGTTGAAGCAGGGTTGGAACTGAACTGTGCAGAGCTGCGGCCCTCCAGGAACTGAGTTTGACCCCCTGCTCTACACCGTAAGACTCAAGGCCATTTTACAAGAATGAACAGGCAAATAAAGTCAGATAAAAAAATGGAATGTGATTGTGGGACAGTTCAGTTCATCAGCAGAATAGCGGTACAGTGTAGTTTCAGCTCAAACTGACCTGATCCACTGAAGAGCAGCTCCACCAGCACAACCCAGCAAGCTAAAAGAGGACACAGACGAAACTCCACTGGCTGACGGAAATTTCCCCTTCAGGAAGGTGGAGAACAAAAGGTGCAGATCTGCAGTCTAAAACACACTCGCCGGCCACTTTATTAGGTACACCTGCCCAACTGTTTGTCAACGCAAATTCCTAATCAGCCAATCACATGGCAGCAGCTCACTGCATTTGGGCATGTAGACATGGTCAAGACGATCTGCTGCAGATCTGAGCATCAGAATGGGGAAGAAAGGGGATTTAAGAGACTTTGAACGTGGCATGGTTGTTGCTGCCAGACGGGCTGCTCTGAGTATTTCAGAAACTGCTGATCTACTGGGATTTTCACGCACAACCATCTCTAGGGTTTACAGAGAATGGTCCGACAAAGAGGAAATATCCAGTGAGCGGCAGTTCTGTGGGCGCAAATGCCTTGTTGATGCCAGAGGTCAGAGGAGAATGGCCAGACTGATAGAAAGGCAACAGTAACTCAAATAAGCACTCGTTAATTCTGCAGAAGAGCATCTCTGAACACACAGTTTGTTTAAATATTTAGTTTGTGTTTTATTCGGTCTAGTTTAAGACAGTTAACGCGTCCAGTGTTGACCAGAGTAAAGCTGAGTGTTTAACAGCTCACATTCACTCCTGTGCAAAAGTCTTAGTGATAAAAATAAAAGAATAGAGACAGACACTGAATCCAAAACCATGCTAGAGCAACAAATACAAGTAAAAACTATGAATAAAACTATTAAAATCCTCTTATTAAGGATCATAGTGTAGTTAAACATGCCTACTTTACATTTTTGGGCAAAAAGAAGCTAAGAGAAGATGTTTTTGTATGTAATTATGTGCTTGACTGGTGTGTTTGATTTCCTGCTACAAAATGAGTGCTTATGAATTCTGAAGACTATTATTAATATGAGCTAATTATTATTTCATTTCAGAGAGTTTTTCAGTTACTGTTGTTAGTTAAAATGCTTCATTTATTGTGAGTTGTCTTATTTCAGTTAATGAAAATGTTTTTTGAGCTGTAGTCCACATCTGCTGAGTCCAGGTCTTCATCTCCCTGCTCTGAACACTGGTTTCAGAAGGTGTACAACACTATTTCAGTAAACATGTTAATCATTCTGTCTGCTAATGGCCATGGTGATAACATGAATAACACTGCTATTCTGGATAACACTTTATTTCCTGATATATACAGGATTACCATTTTAACTAGTCACAATATTGAGTCGTAGATCTCTAATTCATATCCTGCAAATGATTAAATATTAAAGAATCACTTTTTTTCTAGCAGTTTGAGAAGAAACATTTAATCCTTAGACAGCCGTAACACACAAGCACCTTTGATAGTGAAACTCTCCAAGACCCTCCCTGAGAAGCTGCACCATTTTTCTCCTGGTGTGCTTCAGGGCTCTGTTGTTGGACCGCTGCTCTTCATTTATATGGCATCAGTCAGGTCTTGTCATTCAGAAACATACCCATGCTATGCTGAGGACACACAACTCTACCTCTCATTCCAGCCGGACAATCTGACAATCAAGATTATACGGAAGGAAGACCACCACCTTCAACACACTGGTAATCTCAGCCAATCCAACGATTCACCACAACTTCATCATACAGCTGAGCATAAGCTTCTATATTATTCATTCATTTTCCTTCAGCTTAGTCCCTTATTTATCAGGAGTTAATTTAGGTTTGTCAACATTGACCAGAGGGAAACAGCATATTCAGAAATATTTATATTATTTCTGTTGTGTTCAGCTGTTTCAAGTTAAGTCAATGTGTTATACTTCCAAATACATCCCAGCAAACAATTGCTGTGTTTAATAGATGTCTAATAGACATCTAAACGTAGACAGCTTGGCTAAAACAAGGCTAAACTTGGGCTGTAGGTGCAAATCTAATAGAGGTCTAAGAATAGCCCAAAACTAGACTAGTGGTCAAACAGACAGATTACACAGACATTATATGTGTCATCATTCATTTTTGTTTGTTTAATGACTTGTCTAGTTTTGGCCTATTCTTAGACCTCACTTAGACCTCTATTAGACATCTATTAGACATCTATTAGACCTTTATTAGACCTCTATTAGACCTCTATTAGACCTCTATTAGACATCT
>CAIGQZ010027068.1:95132-110850 GCA_903798205.1 Danio tinwini | reverse complement strand
GTTTGTGTGTGTGTGTGTGTGTGTGTGTGTGTGTGTGTGTGTGTATTTGCATAACCAGAGTCACATAATACTGCCTTCCTTTGTTGAACTGTTGAATCATTGAATTTGTCAATCTTAATAATAATAATAATGTATACTTTCTGACATAAATATAAAGCTCTTGTCGGGTATCTCTGGACTCCATATCTTGAATTATAGGGCAGAATGTGATTTCTAATAGATTGAGATTGTAGATTCTCTTTCTAAGGATGATTACAATATTATAACACCATAAATATCCTCACATCTGCTATGGAAGTCTTAAATAACTGAATGATTTGTTCTGTTTAAAAAGCACTGTAATAGCCAATACACTGCATTGACCTTTCTGTATTATTTTGGTCTTTTACAGTTTGAGTTATATGTCCGGCTGGATATTGAACATCTTTGTATGGTATGTTTGACACTGTCGTAGGCTGTTATTAGTTAAAGAGCATTAATAAACTGTTATAGAGTTGTGTGTTTGTCAGCCCTAACTCAACTCATCCAGTCAGACTTCAGATTGAGAATGGCTATTTCATGTTCACAGAAATGCATTTAGTGAATCACACATAATCACAGTACACTGAAGAGATGGCTCAGCCAGAACGGGCTATTCTCTCATCATTTACTCACCCTTTACCTGTCACAAACCTGTTTGACTTTCTTTTTTTGTGTTAAACAAAGCAGATGTCCTGAAGAAAGCTGGAAGCCTGTCAAGTCAATGGTTACAGGTTTTCAGCTTTCTTCAGGATATCTTCATTCAACAGAATAAGTCCCCTGTAATGGTTTATTCGCACTCGAGGGAGAGTAAATAGTGAGTCAATTTTCATTGTTGAAAACCATCCCTTTAAATGCTAATTGTTTTTGAAGCTCTTATGTACACGGATGAGGTTTAATCCGCTTTACTGTAAGCGTCAGATAGTTACAGCACATTCCTGCCATTGCAGAAGGTGATGAGAGATGCGTGACAGGACTTCTGGGTTTGTAACAATTACAAATATGCTCTTTCTCTCTGATGCGGAGCGGCTCAACAAACCCCAGAGCTGCGGGAGGAGATGAAGAGTCAGTTGACTGAGATATACTGTAGCTGTAAACATCTAGCTGCATTAACACAGACGCACGATTGACTAATCTAGTTCAGCGATCCTCCACCTGTCTCTCAGCAGCTGCTTCTGTTCTGTGTGTTTGTAGGCCACCCACTCAACTAAATCCTAAACCTAATCAGACCTGTGTCATCTAATGGCATATTTATATAGAGGAAGTAGAGCTGTGCGAATTTGAAGAAAATGGGATATGCAATAATATGCTAAATGTGATATTTGATATGCGATTCAATAGTTAAATAACAATAATAATAACAAACAAGGAGAAAAGAAAGCGTCACTACTACTGTATGTGAACAGGCCTGTTTTACTTTTGCATAAAACAAATCAGACATTTGAACAGTTATACCAATACAAACAAAAGATTTAGATGATATAGCCAGTGGTGGAAAGAGTACCATTACTTGGCTAAAAATGCAGTGCGAGTAGAGTAAATCTTTTATAAATATTACAACAAATAACAAAGTAGACCTTTCAAAAGTACTCAAGAGTACAATTTCGTCTTATGAAGCTGATGCATTTACATCTAGTTTGTGTGTAAACGTAATATTCTGTAGTGCAATTAGTTACTGCCCAGCAGGAACACAGCATCATACAACACTAATATTAGGTTAGATTTAGGTTGTGATGTCAGGTGACCAAAATTCAATGTCTAGCCGGCGTCTAAAGACAATGTTAATTTGATGTCCAATAGCAACGTCAAATGACGTTGATGTTTGGTTGATTTTAGGTTGTGTTAAATAGTGACTATAATCCAACGCCGAGCCAACACCTTAACCAGCGTCATGCTGATGTCAAATACTGACATTTATTCATCAGGTACGGCAACCAAAATCCAACATCTGATAGACGTCATAGTGGTAATGTCCACACAACGTCAAGCTGTGACATCATTAGACGTTGATATTCGGTTGATGTTAGGTTTGATGTTGGACATTGATGTTTTGTGCCTGCTGGGTGTTTAAGGCCATTTGGGTCATCATACGGCAAACATCCGTCATCTACTCATCAGTGACTTGCATTTTTGATCATCTTCTTTACACTTTTAATGCTTCCAATCAGTTTTCTGCAATTATAAAGCGCCCTTGTCTTAAGGTAGTCCAGTATGATGCGATTTACCTTCTGTTTGTGATTTGATTGGACAGGAATCACAGGACTGATTTTTCTAATCCCCATAGACAATACAGTAGTGACTGCAGGCTGAAGGAAAGGAGTGGAGTAGAGATACTGACTAAAATGTACTCAAGAGCAAGTAAAAGTGCACATTTATAAAACTACTCAGTAAATTACAATTCTTGAGAAAAACGACTCGATTACAGTCATTTGAGTGTTTGTAATGTGTTACTTTACACCACTGCCTACAGCTTTATCAAGCTGAAAACATCAAGAACAATCAGGTAAACAAAAACAGAGTGGAGGTCATTCTTTGCATTCTTATTGTGTTCTTAAAGGGCCAGGTCAACCAAAACCGAAAATTCTGTCATCATTTCCTCATTTTCATCGTTCTTCTCTTAAACACAAAGGAAGATACTGAAGAATGCTGGAATACAAACAGCCATTGACTTACACAGTGTTTTTGATTCTACTATGTTAGTTTTTCCTGCAATCTTCAGCATCTTCCTTTGTGTTCAACAGAAGAAAAACTCAAAATGATCCAGTGATTCATTTCAGGGTGAACTGTTCCTTTAACACGACTTGATTGCTTGGTCTTTTTTAGCATTCATTAGTTTTCATTTGCATTAAATCATTCATCATCAGATATTGTGATATGCAGATTTGTGATATTTCAGTAATGGAGGACACTCACCCCTCACTGGTGTCTGAGTCTGGGGTGTCCATGATATGCCCCTCCTGCGCTCTGATGTCCGGCAGTGGCTCGCTCTGGGCCTGTGGGCAGTAACCCGACGGCTGGAGGCTTCCCGTCGACACCCTCCCTCTGGCTGGATCTCCCCATGGCCGGGGAAGTGTAGATGTGCATGAGGGGGGCCACGGTTGGTTCTCCTGACAAAACTTGGCCCGGGCCTCTAAATAAGACTGTGAGCCAGGAGGAAGTGTGTGTGGTTTTGCAGATGGAGTCCACCTCCCGTTGGGGGGCCAGGCTGTGGATGGGGGACTCGGCACTGCATGGTGCACAGTGGGGCAAGAGGGTGGGAGCCGTGTCCTGGAGACTGGTGGAGTGGTTGGAGGATAACATTTGGTGTGCAGCGTTGCGTTCTCTCCATCAGTCACCTGTGTATAATCCCGTTCAATGCTGGAGCCCAGAAAAGCATCTTGCCTTGCAGGCCGAGAGGAGCTGATGGAGCAGCGCTGCATGTTGGCCCGGCTGAGTGGCACAGGCTCTCTCTGGGTCAGAGTGCGCTGACCCCGGCACTGCACATCATGAGGCCCTTCTTCAGCAGATGGTCCTGCACTGCTGTTGTACGAGCTGTCCATAAGCATCTCTGGAGGTGGAGGCGGGAGGCTGTCCAGGTCCAGGATCTCAGGTCTGTCAGCCAGCAGATGGAGGTCAGCACTGGTGGTCAGTGCTCCTCTGCTGTTCTGCAGAAGTGGCAGACTGCATTTCTTGTGGCCTCTGGCCCTTACTGGCCTTTGGTCTAAAAGACCTTGTCTTGAACTGTTCTCCGCTCCTTGGCTGAAAGTGTTGATGAGCCTCCTGACAGCATTTCGCCCCGGTGGCTCTGGAGTAAATGTTGGAGGAGAGCTGGGTGGAACTGCTCTGAAAGGCCCTTTGCTGCCATACTGAAGGCCGTAGTATCTGTCTGCACTCTGTGCCCCTGATGAACCACCTCTGATCTTTGACCGAACACGACCTTCCGGTAAATAGTTTTTTCTCCTCCAGTGCTGTGCTGGCTGGTTTCTCTGATATCCCAGTTTCTCATGAGGATCTGAGTCTTTCTCTTCGCTGCACAAACACTCGGCAGATTGAGAGCGCTTTGGTCCTCGTAAATGGCGATGCTTTGGTTTCATCTGAAAAGTGTTGCTGTCTGCTGTTTTTGGCCGTCTGATTTTCCTTTTCAGGTAGCTGGCCTTGGCTGGTTCCTGAAGCCCACCCTGGAAAGCAGGACTAGTGTCTGCTTCAGAAAAGCCACACGTTGTCTCAATCTTCTTGTCTTCTTGCACCTCCAGCTCATCTTTGCCACTGACTTCCTCCTCTGGTTCTGCATCTTCATCATCCTCTTCATCATCCTCATCATTATCTGAAACTTGCTCACTGGTGTGCTGCTGGTCTAGAGATAAACTATTGTTGAAAGCAGATGTTATTCCAGCATTTGCTCCTGATCCCGAACTCCCCCTGCTGCGACGCAGGCGCTCGGATCCATTCTGACAGTCGTTTTCTGCACCGATGCCGCTGTCCTCACTGTGCAGTGCAGAGTCCTCAGGACCAGGCTTTCTGAAGGCAGCTGCCTCCACATGGCACAGGACCTGCTTCAAGCGCTCCTCAGCCGCACGTTTAGCCAGCAGCTTTTCTCCTATGAGCTCAGACATGGAGCCAAAGTACTGGGCTAGTTCCTGTAGGGCCGAGTCGCTGCGGCATCTGACAGAGTCTCCCATTGAGCCCATGTTCACTGCGGAGTGAAGGAGCATCTGCTGCAGCAGCTCGGACTGCAGCGGTGAGCCAGTCTGCCCATTGGCTGCTGTAGGGGAATAGTCTTTGAGAGAAGCGGGCCACGTCATGTTGTGTCCGTGTTCCTTCAGCAGCTGCTCACCGTCAGAAGCCAGGTCCTCCAGAGCCTGGTTGATCTCCTCGAAGTGCAGGACTACCGAAGCCACCGTGGTCTGTAGAGAGCGCTGGGTCTGAGCAGCCTGGCTCAGGAGCCCTAGGAGAGACTCATATTTGGATATGCTGGGGTTCAGGTATGCATAGGCTGCCTGGTGGGCTTTCAGTACAAACTCTGCTTTCGACAGCACATAGGAGTTTTTTCTCAGTCTCGGTTTTCTTGGCTTCTTTCGCTTTACCTGCTTTTCTTTGGTCTTTTTCTCCTCTACTGCTTCTTCCTGCTTTTCTAGGAGAGTCTCTTGTGCACTTTGTTCATCATGAGAACAGACTATCTCCAGAATCTTCTCAGCAGCATCTTCTTGCACTATTTCTGTGGCATCGCAGACTACATTATCTACTGAATACCTCCTACCTTGAGAGTTTTTTTCATTTTCCTCTATCTCTGTTTCCGCTAGTCTTTCTGAATCCTCTGCTTTGGACTGACTCGGATCTCCATCTGATAGCAGGCCGGGGGTTTTCTTGCTTTCTGCTGGCACAGATGGTAAAGCAGGCTTTTTACTGAAGAGTTGTCCTTTGGAGGGAGAGCAGCCCATGTTGATGGGAAAAATATAGAGAGATTTAAAGCTCACATATAAATTATTTGCTGTCCTTGTCTGCTATTTCAGTCTTCTTGATTTATTTGACCAATTACCTTCTGTCCAGTTGCTGTTTTGTTCCACAGACAGGACAGGATTGAAGCTTAAGTCTTTCCCACACACACATATGGTCACACTTCAGGACTAAAGCGCATGCGTAAGACCATAAGCTCATCTGACTAATAAGATGCCCTGCTGGTTACCTAGACTTATTAGATTTTACCCTGCTAAACTCTGATTCAATTGAAGTCTGTTGTCTATCTGTATTATATATCCATGATAGATATAGGTATATGCATTATTATCAAAATATAGCTTAAAAATCCTGTGACTTGATAGTTTGTAAAAAATGTTAACAATGAAGAAGAAAAAGAAGCATTTAAGTGACGTGTTTTGAACCACCAGCATTAGCACAGGGTAAACTGAGTTAAATATGTTGAGGATTAGGTGTATTTGTAGGTTTACTCCACACTAAAATAATCTCTGGGCCTCTCTCAGTGATTTCTGCAACCTGCTGTCAAAGATGAGGATTTAATCAGGGTTTATGAATGCTTTAGAAGGATGATCAGTGGCACAGACAATGATAACAATATAATGGATCAACTCTCAAATCAGTTTAATTAGATTTACATGCACATATTTAACAGTATGTAAAGAAACAGCTGTACGGAATTGGTTAATTTATTGATCGTATTCTTCACCATTAGTACACCAATATGTAAATGCAGACTTCCTTTTTAAAACAGACACCCTAACCCTGTATAAAAGGTTTAAGAGACCACTTGAACATTCTCAGTTGCTCTGGATTAATTAGACATGGTTTGACTAAAATATAATTATTTGTTTTATTTACAGAGTTCTGACAACATTAAATTATTTGTGACTGGAACTTTTGGTTAATAATTTGCATTGTTGAGCACTTTCCTTGGACAATTTTAAAGTAGATTTTCTTAATATTTCGATTTTTTTGGACTCAGATTCCAGATTTTCAAATGATATCTTTGTTAAATGTCATCCAAACAATGTGTATACATTCAATTATATTTATTTTTCAGCTTTCAGGTAATGTATAATAATTGAATTGAATAAAAAAGCCAAAACAATAAAAGCACCATTTTAGCATGTTTCTAGATGACTTGCTCGTAGATCACCTAGAGTATTCAGAATTACTTTATGTGTGGAATCAATGGTTAGTTTATTAAAATGTGAATTCAGTTCATGCCCTGTGTCTTTATTTATGTAGTAATGTGTCTTTGTCTGGCCTGCACATGGTGGATCGCGGTCTGCTCTGCACCGCCTCTGTCCACATAAAATGACTCTACAGATTTTATGGAAGGATCTTTGGAAACGGGGCTGATTTCTCCTGGTGTTTCTGCACAGATGATGCCTGAGACTGTTACTACACCAATATCTGCTCTGACCGTCTCATCTATAATGCGTCTGGTCAGCCTGCCTAGGATGATCGCCCTAGAGTTCTCCGACAGTTCCCACAGCACCACATAGCATCTGGGGAGAAAATGACAAAACATGATGCCGTAGTTGGAGGCCAGGATGGCTGAGGCCTGAACGATGTGCCGCTGCTCTGTCCTGTTTCTGTCAATATAAATGGGAATAAAGCAAAGCCAGACGAACAGATGGATCAGCATGCTGAAGATGATGACGCCGGTTTCATTGAAATCTTGTGGGACTTTTCTGCCTTTAAATGCAAGAAAGAAACAGGTGAAGGCCAGCAGAGCTATGTAACCATGCATTGCCCCAAAACCTGCAATAGAGCCTTCATTACAGATGACATATTTTATCAAGCTGCTTTCTGCATTTAAAGTCTCTGGGTAAGGAGACTTTAAAATCAGCCAGAACAATAGGATGATGCCCTGACCTCCAGTCAGCAGGACCAGGATGATCAGAGGCTTGTAGAGTTTCCTAAGCTCATGCTGCTTTTGTGGATTGAAGACCAGGAAGGCCAGGAAGGTGCGAAAGGCTTTAACCAGGATGCAGGAAACACACAGGGTGAAGCCGAGGCTGTACACAGCTTGCTGTGCTCTACACAGATGATCATTTGGCCTGCCGATGAACATGATCACGCTGATGAAGCTGGCCGTCAGCCCCAGAAACATGAACCCTGACATCGTGCTGTCCGCCTTCTTGATGACCACTGTGTTCCTGTGCACACAGAAGAGGATGGATGAGGCCAACACCAGAAGCAAGCCTATAGCAGTGGCCGCTAACAGAGCTATGGGGTAACCATCCATCCAGAACAGATACTGCTCCTTGATGATCTCACATTTGCTCGATCCTTTAAGAGATGACTGCCCGTCAGGACACTTCAGGCATTCAGACTGATCTGAAAAAGCAAGCATACATAGTTCGTCATTACATGTGAACTAGAAAAGCAGCTCTAATGTTTAATATTCTAAAAGTCTAGCAGGGATGGGTCCAGTAGAGCACGCCTGCCTGTAGATTTTTAGCTCATTCAGTAGTTTTTGCTTTATGTTGCAGCAAAACTCTCCAGGACACCAGCCCTTCAGCACTGAGTTTGTCCTCAGATACTGTCATTAGCTTAATGTTGGGATTTGAGTCTTTAATAACATTTGTTCTACTGTAGGTTTCCTAAATAGTCTGGGTTATGAGTGCTTCGCCTACTGGGATGTTAAAGGTGCTGTAAGTAAGTTCTTTTAAATCTTCTAAATCATATAAAGACCATAATGTGTTGTAGATATTTAAGAAAATGCTAAATGAACATCTGAAAAACAATGCTGAAGTCAGTTATTCTCCTCTGAAAATGTACGTTCAGTGTTAAGATGTCTGTCTGTGTTGTGACCTCTATAACCCACCCACTGGCAGCTTTCCCAATTATATTTCAGCACCCCAGGTTACCGGTTTGGGAAAAAGATGATATTTTATTTCAGTCTTGAAGGCTCCTCAGTTTGTGCATGTCCATCCTATGTTTCTGCTGCTTTTCTCCAGGTGCTCCAACAAACACATGTGCTATAGATGAACTAGAGGAACTAAATTAGCTATAGTATATACGTGTGTGTGTGTGTGTGTGTGTGTGTGTGTGTATGGGTGTTTTCCAGCACTGGGGGTTCATGAGTTAGTGTGCTCTCAGTGCTGGGTTTGGGCTGGAAGGGCATCTGCTTTGTAAAACATATGCCAGAGTTCTGTTGTGGCCACCCCTGATAAATCAGGGACTAAGCAAAGATAATGTGGTTTGGCCTTGTTTATGCTTAGAAAAGTACACTTCCTATATAAGAAAAATGGGGGATCCTTTATTAAAGTAGATCCAGGGTTTAGACAATGAAACTAAAACACTGGCCAATTTAATGTTGGATGTTTCATGGCTAAATGTGGCCAATCTACATTGATCTTCATGCACCGGTAAGAACAGCGTGTGAAGGGTTCATCTGTAGAGTAACAGCACAGCTTTGCTTAAAATATTGCAATGCACACAACATTATGAGAGGACAAATTGTTGCTGCGCGTCTCATTGGTGCATCTGTGACCAAGACAACAAGTGTTTGTGATGTAGATTAAGCTGCGGCATCCAGGCTAATGTCAGCAAACCAAGAAGAACAACAAACCACAAAACTGTGGATGCAAGAAGAAGCTGTCTGAAAGAGATGTCCGGGTGGGAACCCCAATTGTATAAAAAAACCCCATAAAAGCACAGCACAAGCCTCACTGCAGAATTAAAAGTGCGCCTCAACTATCCTATTTTCAGCAGAAGTGTTGGTCAGGAGCTCCACAGGGTCAATATACATGGCCAGCTGCTGTAGCTCTTGTGTTGTCAACAATGTGGAACATGTGTTGTTCTCAGATGAGTCCACCTTCACTGTCTGTCCCACATCCAGGAGAGTTACGGTGTGGAGAAGCCCCAAAGAAGCATCACACCCAGACTGCTGATGTCCAGAGTGAAGCATGGGGATGAGTGAAGCATTTCAAAAATTGTATGACCATACAGATAATCACAGCTGGACTTTTACCGTTTACGTTGATATTTGTATTTTCTGTTTTGTTTAATTATTGTAGCTTTTGTTAAGGGTATTAGTATTAAAAACTATTCTTAGACTTCTCAAAATCAACAAACAAACATTTTAAAAAGGCACTTATGCATATTCCTTCCCAGCTGAGGCGTCCTTGAGCAAGGCACCAAACTCTTGATTGCTCCCAGGGTGCTGGAAGCAACAGCTGCCTACTGCTCCATGTGTATGTTCACAGTGTGTGTTTGTATGTGTGTGTGTTCTCACTCCTCACTCAAAATGTGTGTGTATGCATTTGGATAGGTTAAACACAGAAGACCAACTTCGAGTATGGGTAAAACCATACTTGACAAGACTTACTTCATTTTATACCCTTTGATCTGAACATGCTTTTGTGGAACTGAAATCATGGCAGCATATCCTGTGATGTGCTCTTCACGGAGCATTTATGGTTGAATGGAACAAACCCCTAAAGCAGTGAAGGACTGAGTAAGAGCAGGGGAAAATGCTCATACAATCAACATGATTTTCTGCTTTACCTGATGCATTGGTGTAGAATCCCGCATCGCAGGGGACACACTTGTAGCAGCAGGTGATGTTTGACTGCTTCTTTACTGTTCCAGGTTGGCAGAACTCAGAGCAACTGGAGCTGAGGAGCTGGAGGATGGAGGAGTTTTGTGTGTTCAGTCATCATTATTCACTTTCAATAAAGGACAGAGGTGTTAGCATAAAAGACATCACCACTTACGGTTTCATTGATCCAGTGGTATTCACTAAAGATTTCCACATCTCCTTTTTTAATGAGGAATTTTCCCACAGGTTCAATCATTCGCTCATCATTATTTTCCTTCCACATTATGACATCATAACCATCCGTAAAGTCACCCTTTTCATCAAAGAAATATGAGTTGCCATCGAGTGTGAAATTCACTCTGCGTATGCTAGCCACGAGCTGCAAAACAAGCCAGTGTTCATGAGATTAAACTTCAGTCCTGTGGTCATTCATGGCTGTTCAAAACACCGCAGAATATGTTATTTGACAATGCTAACATCAACAAAGAGTAAGGAGAATTTATACATCATGGTCAGGGGTTCCTGATGTTAAATCTCTAAAAGAGCTGAAGTCGATATTTCAGCAATTAAATGAAGTGTGTTCACTTACAACTTGTGTCTGCATTTTCACTCCACCGTGCTAATATATATATATATATATATATATATATATATATATATATATATATATGAGTGTGTGTTTTAGTGTGGCAGTATCTTAGAAGATCTATGCCACCATGACTAAACACATCAACATCACCATCACCTACAGTTACAATCAGAATTATTCACCCCCTTTGAATTTTTTTTCTTTTTTTAAATATTTCCCAAATGATGTTGAACAGATTCAGGAAATGTTCACAGTATGTCTGATAATATTTGTTCTTCTGGAGAAAGTCTTATTTGTTTTATTTTGGCTAGAATAAAAGCACTTTTCAATTTTTAAAACCCATTTTAAGGTCAATATTATTAACCCCTTTAAGCTATTTATTTTTTCCATAGTCTACAGAACAAACCATCATCATACAATAACTTGCCTAATTCCCCTAACCTGCCTAGTTAACCTAATTACCCTAGTTAAGCCTTTAAATGTCACTTTAAGCTGTATAGAAGTGTCTTGAAGAATATCTAGTCTAATATTATTTACTGTCATCATGACAAAGAGAAAATACATCAGTTATTAGAGATGAGTTATTAACACTATTATGATTAGAAATGTGCTGAAGAAATCTGCTCACTGTTAAACAGAAAATGGGGAAAAAAATAAACAGGGGGGGGGGGGGGCTAATAAATCAGAGGGTTGAATAATTCTGATTGCAACTGTACATATTACTATACTAAATCTCTCAGAGAGTTGTCATAGCATAGTTTTGTTTTCACAAGGTTTGTAAATGTGGAGACAGATTTTCACTTGTACATTATAAATGTTACCTTTCTTTGTGACCCACAGTTGCCTTCATGTTTTCAGTGTGCATTACATGGAGAGCCCTATGGTCAATCTGACGATCGCTAAAACTGAACTGGAATAAAAATATCTTTGAAAGCAAATTACATAAAACGAAAGCAAGACAAGTTGAATCTTTCAGAATCATTCAGAGTGAATGGTGAACTTTCCTAAAGGATTAGTGCATAGGGAGATAAGTGGGAATAGAACACTGCCATGAGCTCTGCTTCTAACCACAGCCCTAGAGGTGGAGCACTTTTTGCAAATGTTTGTCGGAATCATGGGTTTAGAAAACACCAAATCGCTGAACTATGTTTGTAATGGTGCTTTTGGGAGCATTACATCACTACAGGCAAGTAAAGCTGAAGTCTTGAAGATCTCTGACCTGCACTAATGAATGGTTCGTCACTGAGCTTAACCTCAACTGCATTCTCATCGTTATGAGTTTTCTGACAGTCTGAGAAACCTCACCTGCCAGGGAGGAAAGTTGGTCTCAGATGAGCAGGCAGTGTCGTTGCACTTCAAGAGTGCCCTGAGCCCATGCGCTATTGTGTATATGGCCACTCTCTCTTGATAGGACTCCCTCAGCTCTACTGCGTGCAGCACATCATCAGTGGGGCAGTTGGACGGCCACAGTGAGCAGTTCAGCCTCAGCTGCTGGTACTCATCGATGAAGTCGTTCTTCGCTCCAGGTGTTGGCCTCAGGTTCCTCAAGTAGTCTTCAAACCCTGGAATGTTTCCCAAAACAAAAGAAAAGCCAAAGATTGTGCCCACTTTGTTGATGTCCTTCATCTTGGTTAGTGGGCGGTACATGGACCAGGCGTCACTCGCAATCCAGACTCTGCTAGTGTTGGTCCGGATCATCTCCTTGAAGAGCTTCTCCACTAGCTGTGGCTTCAGGATGAGCAGCACCACATTAGCCGAGGATGATCTTATAGCATTTGCAGCTTCTTGGATGTACTTGTCCACATCCACCTGGTCTAAGTAGTGTGGCACCACTTTCTCAAAGTCTGCACATATTTTGCCCTGGGATTTTTCTGTGAAGCTCTGATAGGCTCCTCTACCATAGTCATCATCTCCATACACGACACCGACCCAGTTCCAGGAGAAATGAGAGATGAGCTTGACCAGTGCCTGAGCCTGGTACACATCACTGGGAATCACACGCATGAAGGACGGGTACCGCAGTTTATCACTCAGGACTGGAGACGAGGAGGACGTGCTGACCTGGCGACAGATAAAGTGGTTGTTTCAGTGACTAATAATGCACTTTTAGAAATCTAATCGACTAAGCACTAGACAGGAGAAAAAATACAATTATTCAATTGACAACCAAAAGTTGTAGACAAAATCAAATCATCAAGGTCCAAAAACATGCCGACTGACATATTTAGATTTCGACTTTTTGAAAGGACCAGATCAATACTTGTTTAGACCTTCTATTGTTAAGTCTAGATGTGGGCCAGAGTCATGCTTTGGTTGAGGTGAAGGATTAAGGATTTCCATTACATTTGGCAAAACATTATTCTCTCAGAACACATGGAATAAATCTTGGAGTCATAAGGAAAACCATTGGAATAATTTTATAATGCTTTGATTGTGCTATTGTTTTGTTAGTTCATTTGTGGTTTGAGACAGCTGTGATTTAATGGTCAGAGCAGGAGTGTCAAACTCCTGGAGGGACACAGCCCTGCAGATTTTCATTCCAAATTAATTAGGCTTAAAGCTAACTATGTAGAGCTGTCGCCCTCCAGGAACTGAGTCTGACACCTGTGCATTAGAGAGTTGCACATGTTAATCCAAAGGTCATAGGGTTGAGTCGCAGAAATGACAGGGATTGTAGATGTGAAGAGTGAATAATCAGCACTCTCCTCTACCCTAAACATCACAGCTGAGGTGATTCCCTTGATCACCAAAAGCACAAGAGCACCCGAAGGAAACCCACACAGATCCAGGGAGAAGTAAATGCCACATAAATACCATCTGGCCCAGCCGGGACTCAAACCAGTGATCTTCTTACCGCCCCTCAATCTCACCTCATGCATATTAATGAATTATATCTCATTCATCAGGCTATGTGGTGATTGAATTGAACCTGCTCTTTCTCATGAATAAATGTGGAGAAATGCTCGAAATCTGTTAACGCCACTTCAGTCCTGACAGCCAGTCACCACTAGGAAAAGTATGCGATGACCTCATACCACGTGACTTACAAAGTCAGAACAAAATATGCGGACATAAATGCAAAAATAACCAATTTCCACATCCTGATAACATTTTGGAGTCATACTAATGTTTTCAAATAATCTATATATAAATATGAAAATCTCAAAATGTGTGTTTTGGGGATTCATGATCCTTTATCTGCTGTTATATGGAAAAGAGCTGTAAAAATGTCCACAGAAGAAGTGAACTCATACAAGTTTGGATTGACAGTGAACATGGCAGAACAGACACCTTCTGAAATATGCATGTAAATGCTTGACTTTAATGAGGTATAGAGTTCAGAAATTACCTGAGGAACAAGGTAGAGGCTGAGGAGCTTGGCGATAGCGATGGATAACTCAGAGTATCTTTCTCCCAGAATTGCTTTGGATGGCGGACAGAAGTCTGAATAGTCTAAAAGAGCCGGCAAGGATCCATTGATGGCCAGTAAATGCTCCAGGCAGTGCAGTGCTTTGGTGGGAGATGCACAAGGGTCACAGATTTTATATCCCAGCTTAATTCCCGGGAGAAAATTTGAATTATTGACCTCCTCAACTGTGTGGATGGCACCCAGCGACTGGACAAATGTCATCAGATCAAAACTGGCAAAAAGGAAAATGAGGTTGCTTAGTTCTAGTCGCAGTTTTTGGTAAAATTTTTTATCCTCACCATTAAAGGGCCATGAAACCCCCCTCTTTCAGTTCAAGTCTACCTCAGAATTTTTTCAAGAAATGACTTCAGCTTTACATTATTTGTGGTCATAAAGTAGTCTGGCAAAAAGGTTTTGCACACACAAGCAAGTTTTCCCCAAATGAATTAGTAGCTATGTGTCCATCCACCTATTTTTATGTACATTTGAATATGCGCATAAAAAACACATGTGCATAACTGAGTAGGACAAACTTTTTATTCGATAAGAAAAGATGTGCATAGACTACGATGGAAACACTTTTAAAGCACAAATTTCAGTATGCGCATTAAAAAAAAGGTCATGTGATTTTGTTATTGAGATCATGTGATGATAAAAATGTGTGTAATGGACAAACCAGCAGGCTGAGCCGATTATAAAACATCTGAAATGTTGTTTTTGTCATTCTAAAGCGCGTTACCGTTTAAGTATTAGTGTTATATTATTAAAGATCTCCAGAATCAAGAGCATCTGTGCTCTGCATCTCACGCCTTCAAACACACCGCGTGTTCACTGCATGTCAGGATTGCCTTCTGAGGCGCAAGTCATTTATTAAATAAAGAAAAGATTGACGCAGCTTCTCCTACTGCAGCACATTCAGTGTTTACTGTTGATATTTGGCTCCAGTTAGTCAGGAAGTGACGATTTTGTTTGCTTTGACTCGTTGGATGGAAACGCTGCTTTATTTGCACGTCTTTTATGCGATAATCTAGTTTTGCGCATACTGGTGCATTCGCATTTTTGGATGGAAACATAACTAATGTCACTGTTGCCTCTTCTAAAGCTGGGATCCTGTGTTACCTGTGAGCCACAAATAAAATGGGCCTGGATAAAATATGTATATCAATTTAATTATTCAATAAAATTCTACTGTCACATCACAGTAACTATTGCACATTTTAAAACTATACCATGTAGGTGAAAGTACCAGTATATATATATATATATATATATTTGTATTTTTACATATGCAGAAAGCACATGAAATAAGTTTAAAGTGTAAAATAAAGAGGCTACCATGGACTAGTATAGACACATTTCCAAAAGCACAACATACTGTAAATAAATAGTATGATGTTGTTTCAATAGCAGTCAGTATTGTAATTAATAACAACAATATTAATATTTGCAGTCAACAATTAAAAGAAAACAAAAACATGTTGTTTAAAATGTTTAATTTTAAATAAATGTATGGGAGCAAACGGGATTTAAGGTGTATTTTGACCACTGAAGCTTTTAATGTCCCTGGTTTCCATTTCTGAACTCTGCTGGTCTTATCATTGGTAAGTATGCATATCTTCATATTTCGTGTAGCAGCATGTAACAATATGAGAAGGTTTTGTGCATACTCACTCAGAGCAGATGAATGGCTGTG
>CAIGQZ010027068.1:84599-94732 GCA_903798205.1 Danio tinwini | reverse complement strand
CTTGCGCACACACACACACACACACACACACACACACACACACACACACACACACACACATATATATACAGTTCAATCATTAGCCCACTGTTTATTTTTTTCCCCTATTTCTGTTTGAGAGAGCAGATTTCTTCAGCACATTTCTAATCATAATAGTTTAATAACTCATCTCTAATAACTGATTTATTTTCTCTTTGTCATGATGACAGTAAATAATATTAGACTAGATATTCTTCAAGACACTTCTATACAGCTTAAAGTGACATTTAAAGGCTTAACTAGGGTAATTAGGGTAAAGTTAGGGTAATTAGGCAAGTTACTGTATAATGATGGTTTGTTCTGTAGACTATTGAAACAATATATAAATGTCGTCTTGTACTTGGCCTTTTTCACTAAGGGAACTTTGTACCGTCTTCCAGATTGAAGTAGCTGAAAAGAACCATGTAATGGATGGAAAGTAATGGATGATAATAGAGACTTTCCTCAGATGTGTTTGTCCCTCACCAAGTCTTTTACTTGCTATATTTATTCATTTTTAAGGTCCTTGTGAGGAGTGGGGTGCCGATTGTGGGTAGCTAGAGAGGAGAGCATAGTGAGCCTTCAGTCTAAATCATGCCCCCTCCCCTACCTTAAGTGTCAACCTGGTCCTCTAGTGACACCTGTTGGCACGGAGGGGAGAACACAGGGATGACAAAAAAATTATGTGAACCTCACCAAGACCATAGTACTTGCATATGTCCATCTGAGCAATCTTTAAAGCTTTATATATCATCTACTACTGACTCCAAGTTCTCTGATCTGAACCCTGTGGCGGTTAGCAAACATCGGTCCAGTAATTCATCCCTAATTGTAACACCCGTTTTCCAGATAATCAGAACCCAGTTTTCTGAGCTTCTGAAAAAAACTGATTGGAAAATTAGACCCTAATGCTGTGATCTTTGGGTTAGATCTGACTGTCCTGACCTGAACCATCTTTACTACCGGTCAGGTGGTGTACGGGGGTCTCAAACAGTACAGCTAATCAGGTAGGGGGTCAGGAGAGTTAATATCTCAAAAGCTAAACAACTGGCCAAGTACAGCTCAACATCCCCCCATACAGACACACTAGCCCAACCTGATCTGTGAAGATGAAGAGCGGGGATGCCTCTGTTATTGAGATATTATATCTAATTCACAGGCATCAGGGAGCCATTATGATTATGCAGGAGTCCTTACAGTATGTGCTGAACTGGAGATGATATATGGTGGAGCAGATGCTGAGTCTGTGTCTTTTAAACTGTGAGCACAAATAAAGCAGTTAAATGCGGTGAAGCAGAGCTCTCTAGTGTCGGCACTGAGAAACAACACCAACATCAATCTGACATTACCCGGACTGAGCTCAGCAGATCAACTCTCAGTTTTAGAGGAAACTCTTTCTGTTCCATCTCATGATGATGATTAAAAAAATATTAAAACCCCACAGACTCCAGATCTGCTGGTGATCTGCTGTTTCTCATGGATTCTAGATCTGTGGAAACACTCTCCATTCCACAAACCTTCATGTCTTCAAATATAGAGGTGTCTTTATATTTGTCCACAATGCTGACGGTGATCATCTTTTCTGCTTCACAACTCTGTCTGTACATTCAGCTCTGTAAAGATTCTGTGAGGTATTTAAAGAGACAGTTCACCCAAAAACGAACCTTCTGTCATCATTTACTCATCCTCCATTTGTTCCAAAGCTGTTTGAGTTTCTTTATTCTGCTAAAAACAAAAGAAGATATTTGGAAGAATGTTGGAAACCTGCAACCAATGGCTTCCACTGCACTTGTGTGTCCTACTATGAAAGCAATGCTTACAGGTTTTCAGATTCTTTAAATCATCTTTAAAGTCATTTATTATTTAAGCTCTTCGTTGTTCAGACTTGATGATCTACAATGCCTGATGGAGACGAGGGTCTTACAATAGACAGGATTCACAGCATTAAATCTCAATGAGTCACATGGGAAGATTATCCAAAATACAGCATGAGATATTAATTATTATCCTCATGTCATAAAATATTTCAGTGAAAATGGACCATTTTTAGCCTTATACCTTCACGTATGATGTTACAAGAGCTTTTTAAAGGAGCGCTCCGCCTTCTCTTCATGACTGTTACGCCACTATGAGAGTATAAATCCTAGTAGTATTGACCTAAAATATTTCCTATCGTTTTCCATTGGTTTTATGACATGATGTAACTACAGAAGACTCGAGCTTTAAATAGGAAAATGATCAAAACTCTATCCAGGGTCTTAAAAAGTCTTAAATTGAGTGAAATATTGTGTTGTAGCTCTTAAATACTTTTTAACGTCTTAATTTTCCCTTGTTCATGTGAAGCTACCCAATCACAGTCTATCTAAAAAAAACAAACACGTTTAACAAAAGTACAACTGATGAACTCTTTTTACCAAGATGGCTTCATTATCTTCCTTTCATCCTCACAGTAACGAGGTCAAAAGTTCTCCATCTATTAATGCATAAATGTATGCTGTGAATAAATTTAGTTCATTAGTTTTTAAAACTTGTCTTTTTTAAAGAAAAGTTATGGCAAAAAAATAAATCTGAGTTATTAGTGCCCCTGTTTATTTATTCAGCACATTTCTAATCATAATAGTTTTAATAACTCATTTCTAATTATTTTCTCTTTGCCATGATGACAACACATAATATTAGACTAAAACAAATAAGACTTTCTCCAGAAGAAAAAATATTATAGGAAATACTATGAAACATTGCTGAATCTGTTCAACATCATTTGGGAAATATGAGAAAATCTAAATCAAAGGAGAGCTAATAATTCTTCAGTTCACCCAGAAATATAATATAATCTGTCATCATTTGCTCATCCTCCAGTTGATCCCAAACCTCTATAAGTGTTTCTTTATGGTAAAACTTTACTTGAAGGGTATTCATAAGACTTTATGTTCATGCTATGACACTTGTCATGAATATGAATGAGATTTTATGCATACTCATGATCTATTAAGAGTCATTCTCTCAGTTTTGTCATTGTAAATGTAGAGATGACACATGTAGAGATAAACACACACATCACAGCCTGTTTTTGTGTTTGTCATGACAACTTTACGTTACCAAAACAACATAACTGCTCATAAACATGATTGTTATTATAAATATAAATGATGAATATGTCAGGAGTTTTATAACAGCGTCATTGCTAATATTTGTTTTGTTTAATCTCAACTGCCGTGGTACAAACTGAATTTGTCATTAAAATGTGATTAAATATTATTGACGCTGCTATAACATTATCTGACAGAGTAATGACACTTTTAATGAGACATTTATTAACAAATACAGTATTTTCGACTGAAAGCGTGATCAGAATAATATTCATGACACAGTTATAATCATGTCAGTCATGTTTATGACAGATGAGCCAATGACACTTAATGACAGTAGTTATAAGCATCCATAAAATCTCCTTCACATTCATGAAACAAGTCATGTTATGATTATAAAGCTTTCATGACAGTCTTATGAACACCCTCTTCAAGTAAAGCGTGACCTATTTTTCTTCGTCTGTTGAACACAAATGAAGAAATATTGAAGAATGCTGGACACCAGCAACAGCATTTGGTTTTCCCACACTCTCAGAAAAAATGGTACAATGTTGTACCAAAGAAGGTACAAATCCTTGTCACTCGGGCAGCACCTTTTCATGGGCAGGATTGTATCTTAAGACAAAGAAACTAATTTTTACCAGTTCGTACCTTTAAGGACATGAGTCGTACCATGGGAAACCCAAATGTGATTCATCTAAGGTGCAAATCTGATCCATGAAGGCACCACTACAGTGACAAGTACCTTTACAGTGTCAAAAATGCTTACCAAACATTTATTACAAATGCCTTAAATGCTTAGTCTACATGACCTAGTTTTGATGTACCACTTGTTTTCTATCATTATATTATAGAACTTAATAATTAGTGTTTATAATTTATTTGTATACTTTTAAATGGCGATTCTTGTTGTAATATGGAAATTATTCATAAATCACTTTGCCTTTCCAGTCATTTTTATTTTCAGTGAAGCAGTGTTCAACACTTTTGTACCTATTTTATGAGAACAATTGTGTACCTTCATTTCAATTGTACAATAAAAGGTGCAGAACCGTATCATAAGAGGTCTTTTCTGTACCATATAAGGTACAACTTTTACAAAGGTACGAAACTGTTCCTCAAGGATCATTATTTGTACCACCGTCTACCTTTTTTCTGAGAGCGTGCCATGGAGGACAATTGTTACAGGTTTTGAGCTTTCTTCAAAATATCTTCTTCAGTGTTCAACAAAAGAAAGAAACTCATGCAGGTCTATAACCACTAGAGGGAGTAAACAGAGAGCAAATGTTCATTTTTGGGTGAACTGTCTCTTTAAGATACCATCAGGCTGTAAATGTAGGAGGCTGGAGAGTTTGTCCCTCATATTAGACACCAGTGACTGTTGCTTTTCATAAAACAAGATCATTTTAATAAGTCCAATAATCCTCCTATCAGTTTGATTGCATATGAAGGACGGGACCCTCACTGTGGACCACTGTGACACAGTTCAGTTGAAGAGGATAGTTGTGTTGTTGATCTCTCATGACGAGTAAAATTAAAATGACAGAGTTATTTGTAAACCAAACAGCAGTTTATAGTCAGCTGAGCTGTTAAGTCCTGTCTCAGAAATCAGCAGCTGAATATTGATCAGTATTATAATGCCAGAATGACCTTTTCTCATTATTATCACTGCCGGTGTTCATTTCAGCTGTGCAGAAGAGCTTGAACATCTACTGACCATACTGCTGTTATATGGGCTGTAGTTTAATCATCATCATCTCTGTGGATTGCAGATCTCTGAAGAGCTGATGATGCTACACACACACACACACACACACACACACACACACACACACACACACACACACACACACACACACACACACACACACACATCTGTGAACACTAAAGCATGACAGAAATGACCCAGAGTCAGTCTGAATGACCCACCTCTGCTTCAGGCTCTGCTGTGAGACACAGGTTTGGCTGAGCTGAAACCGGTGGATCTGGACAGTCTGGACTCTGATCATCTTCATCTTGTTTTCTTCAGAGCTAGACGTCACAACATTAGCCCATTATGGGAGGTTGTAGATGAATATAGTTCAGAAGTCTGTCCTCATCTTCCAGACCTGTTTGAGTTTTCTTCTGCTGAACACAAATGAAGATATTCAGCAGAATGTTGGAGCTTCTGCAGTGTTTCTTGTTCAGCTCTGGAGATCACCGGCCGCTCTTCTCATCAGTGTACCTTGTGTTGTGTTCAACAGAGGAAATGTTGAGTGTGTGTGTGTGTGTGTGTGTGTACTGTCCCTTTAATACACTAATGTTTATTATACATGATGTCAGCATGATGATCTAGTAATGATATAGTGGATTTACACTAATACTAGAGCTCTTTATCAATACTATAGTGAAGTGTGTTATACTGTATATATTACAGTATTTACATCATGAGGGCTCCAGCATACTGCAGTATAGTGAACTGATCAGCTGTGTTCAATACTGTAAGGTACTTCAGTCTTCACTATAGTAAACTGTGGGGTTTGATTATATGTAATATACACTTATAGCTGTAGAAATACAGTGTTGGCTCATTTGTTCATATGTTACCATCAGCACTGCAGTGTTTACTGTAGTATTTAGACATGGGAGGAATCTGTCACAGAGATGTGGGTTCTGGGTCACCACACACACACACACACACACACACACACACACACACACACACACACAGCTCAGCTCATGAATACAGCACGCTTTGCATATTTGTGTCGAGTATAAAAGATGTGCCGTCATGATCTGATGCTCATAAATAATTCATACACACACGACAGAGTCTTAAACTCATAAGACGAGAGTAAGACAACAGACCGGAAGACAAAATCGATGACGTGCGCTCGTGCCCGCGACGCTCGTCCGTCGCACACGTCATGCCACACGCTCGCGCACACAAACAAACACGCAGACGCGCGCGGCTCTACGCCACCGACAGGCGGCCGCGGTGCGCTCTCGGCTTGAGCGCGGCCGGGATGGGCAGTTTGTCCAGGCTGCTCGGGAACTGCTCGGGCGGCAGCTGCGCGAGGATCCGCCGCATCGCGATGAGGAAGAGCGGCGCGGGCTCGCGGCCAGTGAGGTAGTTGAGCTTGTCCTCTCCGAGCACCTTGCTCCAGCACTGGCGCTCCTTCTGCAGCGCGCTCTTCATCTTGAAGCGCATCTCCGGCATGTACATCAGCAGGTTCTCCAGGCACGACTTCTTGGCGCCGACGTTCGCCTTCGAGTCGCGCAGCTGCTGCAGCACCACGTCCAGCGGCGTCATGCCATTGTGGTCCTCGGCCTGCGGCGACGCGCCGTTGCCTAGCAACAGCATTACGGCGTCCGCGCGCAGCAGCTCGCAGGCCAGGTGGAGCGGGGTCTTGCCGTCCTCCAGGTGGAAGCAGCCGCCGCGGTTCATGTAGGAGCGCAGGCCGGGCAGCCGATGCGCCACCTGCAGGATGTGCGCCAGGATGTCGCGCCGGTCGTAGCGCACGGCCATGGCCAGGTGCGGCGCGGAGGACGGGCAGCAGCAGAAGCGCTCTCCCGGCATCTCCAGCGCCTCGTCCGAGAAGCGGCTGAGCAGGTACTGCGCGTACGGCCGGTGGTCGTGCACGATCGCGTAGAGCAGCGCCTCGGACGGGCTGTAGGTCCTCTGCTTGGCGTCCTCCTCCCAGTAAAAGGTCTCCATGGTGCGCATGTCCTCCAGCATCCACACGGGCTTCAGGTCGCGCACCGCCTGGTAGAACAGGAACGAGATGAACTTGTGCTGCTTGCGCTCGTCCTCCATCTGGCCGTCCGTCCGTCGTTCAGCGCGAGGCGAGGCGGAGGTCGCGTCGGCTGGTCGTCATCTCAGCAGCACCAGCAGCAGTCCGTCAGCGGCCGCTCTCTGCAGTGCGCGCTCAGTGCGCGTGCGCTCTCTCCGCCTGTGACGCGCGCTTCGCTCACGCGCGCCGCCGCGTTCTGTTCTGCAACTGCAGAAGCAGTTTATCCACAGCTGCGCGTCTGGACACACATCACACAAGCGTAAAATGTGCATTTATGATCTTTCTATTTAAAATAAAGAAAGAAATAAAGAAATATCTCCACAGTAGGAGAAACGTGAACTATAGAAGCCAATGGTTACAGGTTTTCAGCATTCTTCAAAATATCTTGAGTTTAACAATAGATTGTGTCACTTTACACGATAAAGTGAAGAAGACTTCACCAGAAGTGTAATGTCAGCATAATGCTCTGAATGATAGCTTAAGAGTATAATAATGAATGTTCGGCTGTTCAAAGTGACTGTGAAAAAGTCAAAGTTTTGAACATGTCTTTACTATGCTATTACTATACCATTACAGAATCTGTGCCTTTTTATTAAATACAAATACTGTTTTTAAGCTTCATTACATGGTCATTGTGTGAAATCTGTACACAGTCTGTGCTGTTAAATAACAAAGCTCCATTTTCCAAACACTCACACGTACAGAAGCCAAACAAACTGAATCATTTCACTGCTTTCAGACCAAATGCATTCAACTCAAAACCCACAAACTCCATCATCCATCTCTGAGATATGTTAGTCAATTTCCCCAAATGCTACACGGAGCTTACAAGATGGTTAAACACATTTCAAATGGAATAATGGTGAAGTCCATGCATTTCAGTTACTTCACAATATAGAAACTAATGATAATACATATCCTTTATTAGTATGCTCTATAAAGGGGAAATGTGGTATTCTATAATTATTCTATAATTCTATAGTTATTCTATAATCTGATTCATAAAAGAATACAACTTTAAAACAATGAAAGTCGATGATTTCTGCAGCGCTCCCTGTAGTGTGTGTTGGCGCTCAGTGTGTTCTGAATGAAGTGTGTGCTGAATGAGTGAGGAATGTTGGAGCTGATCAGATTAAGAGTTTTTTTAAGACACATCAGGTGTTTTGCTGCTCTAAATGAGTTTTTGAAGTAAAAACTCTTAACAGTGAGCACTATATATCTGTCTGTGTGGACTAAACACTTAACACTTGTTGCTTTGACACAATGTTCCAGCACCAGGGATTGATGATACAGACAGCACCATGATCTAAAGCCAACGTACAGACTAAAGTCAAAGTGAAATCTGTCCATGTTGTGAGATAAAACACAAATATATCCACAGTGGGGGGAACCAGTCAGACCTGACCGCCGGGGTGAAGTGTAACGTTGAAGAAGTTCAGATAAACAGACAGGAGCTTGTTTATGGAGAGACTTGAACAGATATTCCACAATATAGAGGGCTGCAGTAATCTAATGTGGACGAACACATGAACCACCATCTGTTTAATTTTGGATAACAGATGAAGCTGATAGAACAGAAGAGACGTGTTTATCATAAACATATACTTGATCAAAATAGCTGATTCCAGTGTTGGAGGCTTTATTGTACATGAAGCTGAGTTGTGCTTGCAGTAGCAACAACAGCTCCAGAATGACTGAGGTCCCTCACAGATATACACAACCAGATGTCATTAATGTTTGTGACATTTCACATGTGCTTAACACATTCTTTTATTCTTTTAGCTCTTTAAGGGGACCTACTATGTAAAACTCACTCTTACAACGGGTTTAAACACAGTTGTGTGTCAGCAGTGTGTAAATATCTCCAGCCTCTAATAGTGAACATGCATTAACTGTGTTTATTATAATCAGACTTGATGCAGAAACACTTTGATTGACATTCTCTCTTTGTACGTGTCATCAGAGGGGGAAAGCCCCGCCCACTATAGTGCCCATCTCTCCCTTATTAGCATAGGACATTAGTCTTGTTTTTGAATCTGCCACTATGCTGACACACAGCCGTCTGTAGCACCGCCCTCTTCTGAAAAGAGCACAGACTCATTTGCATTTAAAGCGAAAAATAAAAAACCTTTACTGGTTTAATATTGAATAATATAGATCAACTCATATATATTATATCAACTCATACACCAAGCTGCACACTTGTGAGGACGTAAAGAAGGATAGACTCTTCAAATCATAACCTCAACCCTGATAGATCTCATTTGGGCTGAAAAGATTTACCTCGGTCTTCTCCTCATGTAAAAACTGAACATTTTGGTGCTAACCATAGTTTAACCTCTTCCAGGCAATTTAAAAGAGCTGCAGGACTGTTATTATGGATTGAAACATGAATCTGTGTCATCTGCATAATGGAAAGACACTCCATGTGTCCTTAGAATAGGTCCAAAGGAAACATGTGGAGAGAGAGCAGAGGGGCAGAGACAGAGCCTGGAGGAGCGCCACACGTCAGAGGTGAAGTTTCCTAATTTCACTATAGCTTTATTAGAGAAACCATTTCAGGACAGTGGCTTTTAACCCCATTTAGAGTCATGTGGGATGGTCAACACCATCAAAATAATAATAATAATAATCATTCATTAATTAATTTTCTTTTCGGCTTAGTCCCTTTAATAATCAGGCGTCACCACAACGGAATGAACTGCCAACTATTCCAGCATATGTTTTACACAGCGGATGCCCTTCCAGCTGCAACCCAGTACTGAGAAACACCCATACACACTCATTCTCACACACACACTCATACACTACGGCCAGTTTAGTTGATCAATTCCCCTATAGCGCATGTGTTTGGACTGTGGAGGAAACCGGAGCACCCGGAGGAAACCCATGCCAACACGGGGAGAACATGCAAACTCCACACAGACACACACACTGACCCAGCCGAGACTCAAACCAGAGACCTTCTTGCTGTGAGGCGACAGTGCTAACCACAGAGCCACCATGTTGTCCTAAAAACAAATATACAAAAACAATTGTGCCACATAAATTTAAATGCAGATGTAATTTTGCACCATATACTGTATATTGTCCACCTGAATAATCATTTTCTCAAATATATGCATGCATGTGTGTATTTATATATACATAATACATGTTCACAACACACACACACACACACACACACACACACGCACGCACGCACGCACTCACACACACACACACACACACACACACACACACACACACACAC
>CAIGQZ010027068.1:53459-65121 GCA_903798205.1 Danio tinwini | reverse complement strand
TTTGCACTGTCTGTATTTTACACTGTCGCTGTATTTGCACTGTCTGTATTTTGCACTGTCTGTTTTTTGCACTGTTGTTGTATTTGCACTATCTGTATTTTCCACTGTCTGGAGCCAGCACCTAAGCTTTTCACTCATTATAGCACACGTGCTGCTGATGATGTGACAATAAAAGTGATTTGATTTGATTTGATTCCTTCAGCTTATTCTCTTCTGACTCAGGGGTCTACACAGTGGGATGACCAGTAGTTACTCTGGCACATGCCCAGCACTGAGGCCCAGTTCTCCCCCTCAGGCCTTCCCCCTACCCCTACCCCTTTGTTTTGTGCGTTCACGTTAAGGGGTAGGGGTGTTCTAATTTTCTAAAGGTCTCTGGTTTGAGTTTTGGCTGGGTCAGTGTGTGTTTCTGTGTGGAGTTTGCATGTTCTCCCCTAGTTGGCATGGGTTTCCTCCGGGTGCTCCGGTTTCCTCCACAGTCCAAACACATGTGCTATAGGGGAATTGATGGACTAAATTTGCCGTAGTGTATGAGTGTGTGTGTGTGTGTGTGTGTAAATGAGTGTGTATGGGTGTTTCCCAGTACTGGTTTGCAGCTGGTATATGGCATCAAGTGTCCTAATATTGTGCTGGAGTCTCCTACAACAGGCTTTACATTTATTAATAAAGAGCTGCTCTACCACTGAAGTAATTTTAGAGATATTCATTTAATAAACTACACTCTGTTGCTGTATATGCCTGTGCACACCGGGATGACGTTTGCTCGTGCTTTTCACTGACGTTGGATGTCTGTTGACTAAACTGAGGGCAGCACTGTGAGTGTGCACACCAGTGTACAAAATGTCATGCGTTAAAGCATAATTAAAGAACACCTCGGGCTCGTTGTTTGGTTTAATGTGCTGCATTAAATCTGCTTCAGCAGTTAGATTGACACGTGCCTGAAGCTGCTGAAGTTTGAATAAACACAACTTGTCAGCCAATCCCAAAATGCTCTAGCCAAACACACATTACAGAAGCTGAAGACGAGGCACTGAGGCAGAATGAGGGAGGTATTGCTTGTTTGACTGGTGTCTGAACACAAAGAGCTGTATGATAAACACCACAGCTCGACAGCCACTACACACACATCTCCACAACAGGGATGGCATATACACAGTAGGATTTAATGGTGAGTTTCAATTATTCATTTTCTTTTCATCTTAGACCCTTTATTAATCTGGGGTCGCCACAGTGGAATGAACCACTAACTTATCCAGCATATGTTTTATGCAGCGGATGCCCTTCTGGCTGCAACCCATCACTGGGAAACATCCACACACTCATTCACACACATACACTACGGACAATTTTAGCTTACACAATTCCCCTATAGCGCATGTGCTTGGAAACCGGAGCACCTGAAGGAAACCCACACCAACGCGGGGAGAACATGCAAACTCCACACAGAAACACCAACTGACCCAGACAGGACTCGAACCAGCCATCTTTTTGCTGCGAGGCCACAGTGCTAACCAATGAGCCACCGTGTCTTCATCTCAATATAGTTAAATTATTAAGTCCAAATCACTGACTTGCATTAAGTTGTGTATACTTGCATTAGTGTATAAAATACTCCACGGGGGAACACACACACTGATATAACTTCAGATTAACAATGTTTCATAACAGCTAGACGACAAGCCCTGAAGTGTGCAGTTTCTCCCTGGCAGGACTCGAGTTCAGAAACCGCATCTGCTTGACTGACTGATGGCCGTTTGACACAGTGACACATAAATGACACACTTCAGCTTAAACCTGACACGGCTGGTTTCCAGACCTGATGAAGCAGATGTTCATCTGACATGTTTACTAGTAAGGAATCAGCAAATGTGACTATAGGTTAGACCAGGGGTGTCCAAACCCGGTCCTGGAGGGCCAGTGTCCTGGAGAGTTTAGCTCCAACCCTATTCAAACACACCTGAAGCAGCTCATCAAGCTCTTGCTAGATATAATAGCAAACTTTCTGCTGGTGTGTTGAAGCAAGTTA
Source organism: Danio tinwini (assembly GCA_903798205.1). Taxonomy (NCBI): domain Eukaryota; kingdom Metazoa; phylum Chordata; class Actinopteri; order Cypriniformes; family Danionidae; genus Danio; species Danio tinwini. The sequence goes on along the minus strand of CAIGQZ010027068.1, from coordinate 63,098 downwards.
GAGCTAACCTCAGCAGGACACCAGCCTTCCAGGACTGAGTTTGGAAACCCCTGGGCTAGACGTTTGCACACAGACACTTGATCCTTCAGTATGAGATCATTGAGAGGAAGACATTTGTCTATGAGAGGTCAATGAGAAACAGTGCTCTCTTCCATTTATTATACAGTATTGCACACACACCAACACCCAAATCCCACTCCACATGTTTACTTGTGTCAAATGCTGACAAAAATTTCACAAAAAGGACAGCATGTGGAGAAGCATCCCAGAATTTATCCGAAACACAATGTGTGTGCTCTTAATCCCTGCTCATCTGTGTGTGAGAAAGCATGCAAACAGAGAGATCACACCCTCATGCTACTGATAGGCTGCGATTTCACTGCATTTTTACTAAGAGCACAGACTCATCCTAAAAATCAAAGAGTCGTGTTGCAGCTGCTTATTTATTCGTCAGTATGCTGTTTAAAACACATTTCCCAGAGTGCCTCATCGAGCCATTATGAAGAAGCGAGTCAATAATGTGTTCAGTCACGCTGGCACAATATGGACGTCTACGATAAAGATGCCACACAGAATCACTCCCTATGAGCTGAGTCTAGCAGTTTCTTCAGATCCTAATGGGGGAATTGCTTTACTGACGTTAAGTAATTTGATTTTCCCTCTGTCTGGCTTCCCTTTCTAATCCAGCACTGTAGCTGCTGCTGTAATATACGATTACCCCACCAAAGAGCAGAGGACTGACAGACTATCCAGCCACAGAGCCTCAGAATCCCCTCAGTCAGTGAATAGTGAAGAGAGGAGGAGAGGGTAGAAGAGAAGCTGGAGTTTTATGAGTAAGCAATTAAATGATAAGAACAATTACAGAACTACATAATGTATCAGTCGAGTGGACATACTAAAGGATGAGGAACAAAACCTGCAGACAGCTACACGTTACAAATGTAGGCCTCACTGCCTGTCCAAAGTGCTATTCACTATTTACAGAAAACACCTACACCAGGGGAGTCAAACTCAGGTCCTGCAGAGAGTTCAGACTCAACCCTAGTTGAACACTTGATCCAGCTCAATAACTCATTCTGTGTTGGAGCAGGATAGGAACTAAACTCTGCAGGGCTGCGACCCTTTAAAACCCGAATCACTGCAGCTTGCTAAATCATCTTTCCCTTGAGTCAGCATTTCTGTCAGAGCTCTTCAAATGTAACAGAAGCCACAGTGCTGCGTACCTGTAGATGAGCACCTCATCATCTGAGCAGTTGTACTGGAGCTGGAACATCTTGACTTTGGGAGCAGTCTTGCCAACAGTCCACCTGACCAGGGCCGCCACTGCAGTCACCTCTGACACAGACACCGCTTTCTCTGGTTGACCCTTGGGAATGCCTTTATTTGTCCTGGAGCCGCCTGTAATGTCTGACAGGCGGGACTTTGGTTGCAATGCCTGTCCTGTGCCATTGCTTATGTGTGGCAGCTGAATAATTGACAGCTCCACGGAAGCTGTTGATTCACCAGCCAGGTTGGCTGCAATGCAGGTGAAGCTTCCAGAGTCCTTTGACGTGGTGATCAGGATCTCCAGGGTCCCGTTGCGATACACCACCGTGCGAGAAGAGTTTCCCAGCAATCGATCTTCAGGGGTGACCCAGTGTATGGTTGGGATGGGATCTCCGATGGCATCGCACCGCAGGCTGGCAGTCTGTCCCTCTAGAACCAGCATCTTGTGGGTGTGTTGAGTAATCAGTGGTTGCTCGCACAGAAACTCATGCTCCCGAACGTTCCAGAAGTAGCGACCCTTCAGGCCAGGAGGCGAGGCGCAGGTCTCCAGGTCATCATCTCTCTCCAGACGCCGGAACCACAGCAGTTCACAGTTGCAGTGCAGGGGATTCCCTCCAATACTGAGTGAGAGCTGAGGAGCGAACGGTGTGGTCATCACCTCTGAATCCTGCGCTCTGGCGAAAATGGGATCCGGTGGGAGCTTCTGCAGTCGGTTAGAGGTGAGGTCTAAGCGGGCCAGCCTTTCCAGATCTACGAAAGTGCCCTCAGGAATGTAATCCAGCAAATTGTGGTCCAGGCTCAGCTGGTGCAGGTTGACCATCTGCCGCACTGAATGCCAGGGCAGAGACTGAAGGTTGTTGTAGGACAGGTCCAGATCCTCCAGCGTGGCTGCAAGGTCTTCAAACGCCCGCTCAGAGACGCGGCTCAGCTGGTTGTTGTTAAGGATGAGGTGCTGCAGGCTGATCAGCCCTCGCAGGTCATCTGGACCCAGCTCCGTTAAACGATTGTTATCCATATGGAGAGAGCGGAGAGTCTCCAGGTCCCCGAATGAGAAGGGCTGAATGTAGCTGATGGTGTTGCGGGAGAGCGTAAGGTCTACTAGGTCTGTCATGTTGGCAAAGTCCTGCTGTGTGATTCGCAGGATGAAGTTTCCCCCCAGCCGGAGCTCCACGGTGCTGCGATCTATATCAGACGGCACAAAGAGCAGGCCTTTGGCCGGGCACAAGGTCCCCAGAGACTCAGACAGGTTCTGGCATGCACAGTACTTGGGGCACGCTCTGGCCATCACGGCAACCATACCTAGGACCAGCATCTGACAGAGCCCGTGGTCCATGGTAGATTCACACTGAGGGACCTGGAAGACAACAATACACAAAGGTTAATCAGAATCATCAAGAAAAGAATGGTGTTTTTACATCAGCTCACTGTGATGGTTGTTATGAGGCGATATCTGAACATACAGTTTGGAACCATAATCAAGCAGCTTAATTACTTGTGCATGTGTGTTATAAACTAGCAGAATGGCTGTGCTGCCAAGAACCAGATCAGATGGGAGACAGAAAGGCATAGGAGACACATCTTGTGTCTGCAGTTCTGTGCCTTCAGCAGAAGGGTAATATGGTTGCACCACTTTTTTAGGGTAGCTTTTATTTGATTTTATTTGACTTTTATATGATTTTTCGATCTATTATTAGTATTTCATGTTAATTATTATTATTAGTGTGTTTTACTCCTGCACATTTTATGTCTGTAAAGTGCCTTGAGATGCTTCTTTTAAATGTGCTATATAAAAATAAAGTTTATTATTATTATTATAACATTTCCAGAACTAAAGTAAAGTGATTTCTAGAGAACCACACTGAGTAAAACTATAAATCATGAATCGGTTGTCAGAAGTGAGCTATTGAGAGACATTACAAACTTCATCATCACAAAATCTCATTTACATGAATGATAATTAACTGTATCCCTAAACATAGACATTGACTAGGTCTGTGCACTGCACTTCTGTGCTGTGTACTGCTTCATAAAAAGCCCATTTTCAGAGTGTTTTCTGCTGAGTTGCATGCGATGCTCAGCAATAACCAGCTGAGCGCCAGAGCTGTATTCTCAGTGCCGCAGCGAGAGGCGCACACGTGCAGTGTGAATGCAGAAGCTCTGGGTGTGGCAGACACAGCATGTGTGAAGCATCTGAACAAATATTTACATCTTTAAAAGCATGATTTCATCCTCAAAGACTTCTGTTTCTCACACTCTGTGTTTGCTGCCCGCCTCTGGGCCAGTGTAAGGCTAATATTACACATTTTGTTCGGTGACAAGTTCATTAGCGTGCTTGGCGAGAGGTGAGACATTTGTCTGAGTGCAGGCACCCCATCACCTTCAGACCATGAAAAAGAGAGACAGAGACACTGGAGGAGGATTTTCCCTGATTAGACTCTGAGAAATAGAGGACACTTCAGCTAATGAGCTGCTCCTAATTACAGTCAGTAGTGCAAACTGCACACCAGAAACAAGAGAGAGAACATTAAAGAGAAGGAAGGATGAGAAAAACAGGCTGCCATTAGCACGGCTGCCAATTATTGCAACACAATTTTTTTTTGAATAACAGTATTTTATTATGGTTATTTTTATTATTATAATTCATGTTCAAGGCCTCTGATAAACCAGTTGTCCTCCATCTATGCCTCTTCATTGCTCTGGCTAGAGCAGAACTGGTCCCCTGACTAAGCCTGGTTTCACCCAAGGTTTGTTCTCCATTTCCATCACCAACTGAGTTTAGTTGAGGTGAGTAGAGCTGCTCTTCAGTCAAACATATCCATTCTTATTGAACTGAACTAAACAATCTGACGAAAAGACAGAAAAAAGATATTCTTTTCTGCACTTATTTCATAATAATGAACCTTGACTGTTTATCTCTGATGAGAAACATGCAGCGCTGCATTATTTGCTAAAGAGACTATAAAGATGTGTGGACTACAATTCAGTGGCTTGAGTTTTTTCTTCTCTCTTCTCACTCCTTCTCAGCTGGGCAGATTACACACACTCGGAGAGACATTTCACAACTAGAGGAACATTTACACCCTGAATAGTGACCACCATATTGCTGACTTGCTGATCCACTGACAGTTCTCTCTCAATCAGCATCTGCAGTGTTTATGAACCACATTGTGATAACTGTACGACTTGTTGGAAACTTCAGCTGAGCTGGTACTAAGTGATGTATCAGGTACTGGCACAATAGTGAAGCACAAGAAAGGTAAGCCAAACAGGACTGTACTGTGCAGTGGAAAAGCTTCAGTGTAGTCTCACTTTACCGTCTTTAAGGTGTCTGTCTGAATATAAAGATGCAAAAAGTGTCTAGCCTAATGCAAGGGCTCTTACAAGATTGTTAAACCTTACTTCTGGAGACATGAGGTATAAGTATCATCAATAATGGAAGGATCACAACTAGTCATTTTTAATCTGACTTCTCTGCTGAGCTGTGGAGCTACCAAATCTCACTATAGTTGAACAATTATACTTTAATTTTGGCAACTCTTTATAAACTGAACATCTCAGCTTTAGACACTGCAAACTATTTTAAGCTGTCTCCTGGCCTTTTATGTTTTTTTAAACAACGCCTCTTAGGTTGTTGTCCCACTTCAACAATGCAGAAATGGTGGACCTGAGAAACTAAAAGCACTGCACATTCTCAGTGTCCTGACCATTAATAACTAATGACAAAACACCGTCAGTCTTTTCCTTTGTTTTAGGACATTCAACGCAAGATCAGGAACTCCATTTAAACAGTCTAGACAGCCCCCTTCTGGAGACTCACGATAGTCTTTTATTAACACAATCGCAGTTGTATAAACTGTGAGCTTAGAAACATTGCACTGATTTACAGTGTGAGTATACAGTAGTAATGGAGTCAGAGCACATCCTCATGGGGCCTTCACACTTGGGACTTCAGAATGTATTACTAGTGTTTTTTTCAGCAAACAAAAGCCAAAAACCCAAAGAGCAAGGTAGTTTTGAGTGCCTAGTTGCTTTAATTTGTCAAAGTTTGTGTTAAGATATTGCATTGAATGCAGATCTGTAGTCCACAAAAAGGCCCTGATGCAGATATTGGGGGCTTTACTCAAGCACAACCTCCCACTCTCCCTCGAGAAGCTAATATGGATGTAACTGAAACTGCAGTTCATGGAGATCCCGCTAGTCCTGGCTCCAGAATAGAGCAGATTTCTACTGACCGCAATGTTAAAATGGCAGAAATCACAGCAGAAAGATGTTTACAGCCTGGTACAAATAACGATTATGGTGCATATAGCTAATATTAGCCTTCATGACAACTGTGAGGCGGGTGAATTGTTTTATAACTCATCCGTTTACTTTCTATTAAGTTATATTAAGTCTGCATAATTAAGGGTGTGGCCACTTGAGTGACAGCTAGCTCTCGCTGATCGCCGTCACTTCACCTCAGCTGATTCCGGCTGATTAGCTGCTGAACTCGGAGTATACGTCGTATATTTGTGTTGTTTTATGTTAATAAAACAACACAATAAAAATCTTAATTGTGCTCACAAACCATTCACGTGGCCTCTGTTTCCTAGGTGAGTGAAATTATATACGTATATACCATCTCTATACGTGTATTTGTTTTATTTAAGATCATTTATGATTTATAATGTTCTTTAGAGCTGTAATGCACTCCAGAATCTGATAGATTGATTAGCTGTAGGCTCTAGAACAGTCATCTGAAGCGTTGTCATACAGTGTTATGCCTATATTTCATCAATAGTCCTGCATTTACTAACACAGACTATGTCTGAAGTGTTTGGACGTAATTTGTCTTTTCCTCCTGTAGAAATACATCATAAGAACAATGCTTTAGTGGCTCAATGTATTACAACAGTGTTTTTAAAAGTCTAAACACTTAATTGATATAGTGTACAACCAAGCACATGTAGTCAGAACACAAACGAGTCGCAGGTCATGAAGTATTCAGCGTTTCTCTCAAAGAAAATCCTGTCTAAGCAAAATACTAGCAGGCGTCTCTAGCTTCACTGACGCTCCGCCTCTTTGCCCTTATTTAGTAACCCCAAAATGGGGCCGTTGGCCACGCCTACTTGTAGCTTAATTTGTGTTCTTCAGAAACCTATGAGTGACGTCACGGATACTACGTCCATATCTTTTACAGTTTATGGTTTTTAAAACAGCACTGGACATCTGGTCACCCTGTGTCTATTAGAAATTATTTCAAGACTGTGCATCACTGAGCTGTTCTCTTGATCTCAGACCTGTGTCTCATGTTCAGGCATTTACAGCCTGTCTTCAGCAGTCCAGTCAGATTACAGGCCAAAAGATGCCTTAAAGGTGCTGTATGTACATTTTTGTCTCTTCTAAAGCATAAGAATACCATAATATGTTTGCAGATGTTTTATAAACATGCTAAATGAACATGTGTTTATCTGAAAAACAATGCTATAGTCAGTTGTTCTGTTTGGTGTGTTCTGTGTTGGAATGTGTCTTTGTTTTGGTGTCTATAAGCAAATAATTCAAATAATTTCAAGAGTTCACACTGGAATTGCTCCTCAGTGTTTGGACTCTCAGTAGTGATTATTAAACCACACTGACCTGAGCTAAACTAAACTGAACTTAAACACTGAAAACTGAACTGACACTGTTTACATTCACTATAAACTTCCATGTGAAGCTGCTTTGACACAATCTACATTGTAAAAGCGCTATACCAATAAAGATGAATTGAATTGAATTGAATTGAATTGAATTAGCTGATGATTGATAATAAAGCGTGTTTGGCATGAGCCCTAAGCTCATAAGATCCTCCCGTTTGCAGGGCGAGAGGGGAGTTTGAGCTTAGGTAGGTTTCAAGAACTCCCCTACTTATTTATGGCTAATGACAAATTAGGGATTGCTGATTAAAAGCTCATCAATGTTGCCAATTTATTTTGGTCAATTCACTTATGACACATGTTTTGGTCAATTCACCTATGTCACATGCCTTTAGACTGTGGGAGTAAACCGGAGAATCCGGGGAAACCCATGTGAGCCTAGGGAGAACATGTAAACTCCACACAGAAACATCTGCTGGCCAAGTACAGATTTGAACCAATGGCATTCTTGCTGTGAGGCAACAATTTCCCTGTCAAGGAAAAGGGGTTAGGAGTAGGGGTGGTTGGGGAGATTCTTCAAGACGAAGATAACTAAGGTAAGACACTCTGGTTATTTATAGTTAGGAATTGTCTGATTGGTGAATCCTGTGTTGCTAATGCAGGACCAGCTGTGGTCAATCATAAGGACGTGATCCTCTCGAAATAAGTTTATAAATAAACTTCACAAAATCATTACAAATGTAAACATTAGATGAACAACTTCTATTGTAACACCATGCGACATGACAAGATTCCAGTGATAAGCTATTATTACACACCAGATAGTCTTTCAACATATTACTTTTGCATTAAACTGAACTGGATCAGTTTTATTGTAACTAGAACTACACCAGCACTTCTACACTACTGTCCTGCCTGCCTGCCTGACCTGCTGGAATGTCCCGCAGCCTGAAACAATACATGTTCATTCACTTTTCTTCATTCATCGTTAAGTAGCTTTGACACAATCTACACTGTAAAAGTGCTGTAGAATCAAGGATGATGTGACTCCTCTGTTAATTAAACGTTAACACAACAGTTCGATTAGTGATGCATATCAAAACATTTAATAAGCAGCCAAAGCAGCAGCAGTTAATCCGGTTAGCTAGACGAAGTAAAGCGTGTTTGATTGTTGGTTAATGCGTCCCTGGAGCGAGACACTGATCTGCTGTGCACCTGCTGGGCTTCAGTCCACATCAACACCTGGCGAATAGAGATAGATAACACTGCACACGGTCAGCCATTTGCAGATACATATACATATGTGCTCTGATCATCTCCACACGTGTGTGAGAGCAGCAAATTCACATACACAAGCTCATCTCCTTCATCTGTATGCTGAGCTCATCGCAGAATACACTGATATTGACATAAAACGGATGAATGCAAAGTGCATTATGAGACACGGCTTGCCCTTCTGTCTTAATTACACAATGCCTGCACAAAATTAATGAATCTGAGGCCGGCGGTCAATATTTGCTAATCACAATCCGTCATTCAGAATCCAAACAAACTGATTTCCTCCTGCTGCTTTTTGACTTTAACAGAGAAGCAATAACACCTGAATTTTGTCTTTCTTTCTCTCTCACACATATTCCTTCAGTGAAGTCAGCTGTTCACCTGTGAACCCTTCACTATCATGGGTTTATTCGCTCCAGCAGTGTAGAAAACAGCGTTTAGAGAAGCGCATTACGGCCAGCAGAGCGTCTGAAGTGACACACAGCACCGAAATCACAGAGACACGTCATTCTCCACTGAGCAGCTTTACTGGGATCTCGCAGGAAACACACCCATAATCCCTGCGTAATGTGTCAGTGACAGCAGCGGCACAATAGCATCTGAATATTTACCACACAATAACTGAATCTGCAGTACAAACGCCAAGAAAGAGAACAGTCCACCGCTGATCAAACTATTCAGCTCATGCTCATCACACTCAACACCTCAACAAAACCTGCAGATCTCTCGAACACACAGACAGAGACAGAATAATGCAGGAAGGTTAATGTATGATTAGAAGGAAAGCTGTGTGCTGTAGTCTGGCTGTATTCATGAAGACCGCCGCTATTGTGGATGCATGTTATAGTACGGTGTAAACAGAGAGTAAAAGGACATAAAAATAAACAATCTGAAGAGTGCTGTGAAGAAGGAGAGCACTGAAAACATACTGAGCACATCTTCAGAAAGAGGAGAGTTGGAGACGGACTTTCTCCAAATTCCTCCTGTTACCACCAGCATTAGACTGCACCATCTGCCCGCTGTGGCGGTGGGCGACAGCAACGTTCACCAGCGCATCAGATTTCAGCCAACGCAAACAACCATTAACATTCATGAGCGTCTGTGACAGACACCGAGCCAACCAGAAATCTACCTGAGGGAAGACGTCAGAGAAAACAGACATGCTTGTGTTGCCTATTTTAAAGTCACCATGAACGGAAGTTTGGATTGTCCTTTTTCACATATCATGATGTACATCCACTTTTGGAAACGGAGTAGATCGGGGCTAAAAAAATGAAGGAAGATTATCCAATCAATGAAGGCAGAGCAGAAATGAGATATGTCCAGATAGCTCCTCCCTAAATGACTAAAAACTCCACCCTAAAGAACTGATAGCTCCTCTTTAAATGACTGATAGCTTCACCCTTAAGGACTGATAGCTCTTCCCTAAAATACTGATAGCTCCGCCCTAAAGGACTGAAAGCTTCTTACGGCTGATAGC
>CAIGQZ010027068.1:22690-39895 GCA_903798205.1 Danio tinwini | reverse complement strand
ACACACACACACACACACACACACACACACACACACACACACACACAGCACGTCTCTGCAGCGCTCTGCTCTGTCTGATCACTGCTTCACTACAGGCTAATGCATCTTCTCCATGCATGTTTAATGAGCGCTCATGAATAATGCATGTGATATAATTACTGGACGTCAGTGTGTCACAGTCACAGCGTGGGGGATCTCCAACATCTCAGCGTCTGCTAGAGCCAGCGCACGCACGTCACCTTACACTTCGGCCATGATAACCAGAGAAGAGCACAGGATGAGGACAAGACAGCGTCTGCAATACTACGGTGCTTCAGTGTTTGCATGAATGATGTGTGTGTGTGTGTGTGTGTGTGTGTGTGTGTGTGTGTGCGTGCGTGCGTGCGTGCGTGCGTGCGTGCGTGCGTGCGTGTGTGTGTGTGTGTGTGTGTTTGGGGCTAATAACAGTGATCAGGCCACTGGAGCAGAAAACACACACCTGAAGAGCCTCACGTTTTCAGCAGTACACACACTGGAATGAAACACATCAGGAACTGGCTGTTTGTGTGTGTGTTCTGGGAAACACACACTCTCAGTTAAACATCACACACACTGATGAACATGATTAAATGCTTGCAGAAGACGCTGGAGAAACTCAAACTGGATGATGTTCCTGTAGGACAACATCTCTTCCTTCAGGGTTTTCAGCGTCTCCAGCCACCACCAGCCTTTATGATGCCTTTCAGCTAAATTTGACAGCCCTCAGAGTATCTTCTGCTAGGAATATACAGTATGAGCATATTATATATGTATATCAAACTAAAGAAGCAAGCCTCTGTTTTAAAGATAGATAGCTGTGTGAGTGTCTGTGTCCGCCTGAGGTGGAATGATGACTGATGTAAACTCCAGAGGAAGGTACAGATGAGGAAAGTAGTTGTAGAGAGGAACAATACACTCTCCACATGTACAACTCCTGCCTGTGCTTGAACTCGAACCTGTGACCTTTGGGTCACAAGTCTAACTCTAACCATTAGCCCACAGCAACTTTTGGACCCTTCAGCCTCACATGCTGTGTGTGAAATTGCTTATGAAGGAATTTACTAAATAAAATCAATGTGTGCGTGTGTGTGTTTAATCAAAGATGAATAAATCTCAGCTTAATGAGGTGTGATGTTCTGCAGGAGTGTGTGAATAAAGCGCAGTCACCTGTGTGATGCAGAGTTCACACCGCCTGATTTTCACACTCGTCAGACCTCTGTGGTTTTCACACCGCATGACTACACACTGATGAAAGAATTATTAGAGTTATTAAATGTTTTAAGGCAAGTGCTTACAAACACTTTATATGGTTTAGTAAACCACATTTCATTTGTTTGTTTAAATATAAAGCTTTTAGCGTTCAAAATAATTATCTTAATCCTGCCCCTTCTATCATTTGACATTAATGATAAACAATTGCTTGATATTTCTCAAGTAGTCAAGAGTGTTTGAATGGAGAGCACGAAGAAAATGAGCAGACAAAACGAAATCTAAACCAAAAACAAACAAAAAAACCCCATAAAAAGAGCCCGTATCCCCCCGTGACCAAACGTGTAGCGCCCGTAACAAACCCGTAACTGAACAGAACATTACAGTCAGGTGGAAAAGGAACAAGATAATCGTGTCAACTTTCAACTTTGGCTGTCTTTTCGGCAGCGCTCCGTGAACAGATATATTTATATGGGAATTATTTTATCATCAGTAGACAACACATATATGTATCTTTAGTCACATACAAATATAAAAAAGAGAGTTTTTGTAAAGTACTGAAACTGGGTGAATAAGCTACGGTATTGCGTATTTTAATTATCTGAGGCTTCACTCGTTTAGCTAAATGTCAGTTCAGTTCTTCATTTGGATCATTTATGTCCATCAAACCTGATTCTCTGCATTCTTGATGTTAGCACTGAAGAATTCCATCGTAGCCTGTAGGGTTTGAGGACATGCCGCTGTCTTTTGTAATCGACGTGTAGTTTAGCAGAATGTAGCATGGCATAGGTTACGCCAGCGCTGTGAAGTGAAGCTTTCACATCTTTGAACTCTGCTCGCTGCCTCGCCACCTCAGCAGACATGTCCGGGAAGATGCGAATCGCCACAACGTTAAAATCCAAAAAGCCTCGTTCGCGACTTAGTTTCAGAATGGGTTCTTTGGTTTGATAATGGTGGAGACGGACGAGCATATGCCTAGGATATGCACTCGGATGTGTTTTTTGACTGACGCGATGAATGAATGTAACCGGACGTTGACCCTCTCATCCCTCTGGTATTCCAATGATCGTCAGGTTTTGCCTCCATGAGCGGTTCTCTAAATCATCCACGTTGAGTTTAAGAAAGCCGTTTCCTTTTTTCAATGATTTGCACAGTGCCCTGATCACTGTCAAGCAGCCGTCCGAGTCATTAAGTGCAGTTTCAATGTCCACAATCTTCTGAGCTTGTAGTGAAAGGGTTGATTGCAGCGTGGACACGGCAGAACGACACTCAGATAAGAATTCAGTTCGTAATGTTGACACTTCTGTCCGAATGGTGGTTGTAGTTATCTCCTTCAGAGAAGCAGGTGTTAGCTCATCCTCCCTCTGTGTAGCGTGAGCATTAGCTGCCTGCTCAGCCAACATTTCAGTGATATTTCATCCTGATTTACCCGGTTTTGGCATTTTTACATTTAGATGTGATGCAGCGTTGCACACAGGAAGTCCGCAAGGTCATCATTGTTTAAACAATGTAAAAACTAATAATGTTTAATGATGTCTTCATCTTTTACACTTTAGTTAATCCTGCAATGTGACTATTGTGGATACACACAGTGCAATATCGATGATCAAGTGATATATTGTGCAGCCCTACCATGCAGTCATCAGCTGTTTGACAGATTCGAGTGACGGAATAACATCTCAATTTGTGGACCTCTGTCTAGACATGAATTCAGCAACCAGTGTTTGCCTTCAAATAACATGTTATACCAGACCCTAGATGAACAGTTAGAGAAACAACACAGGACCAGAGATAAACAAAGGGGCGTGACATAAGGAAACAAGTGGGCGTGGCCAGAGGAGCACACGCAAACACAAAGTCATGTGCTCAAACAAAACAAACACACAACACCAGGAACATTACATACCATAATGATTATATACAGACAACTAATGCATATCAGTCATAAAAGTAGACCTGTGAGATGAAGAGAAGCTTTTAAATGTGGTCAACAGCCTGTAAATGTTTTTTACAAACACATTTTTTTCTGAATGAAGATTTTATTTGTGTTAGCCTTTGAAAGCCTCAGCTACTGATAAAACAGCAGCACAGCTCCACATTAGCAGTGAGTGTGTTTTTACAGTGAAACACTAATGTTCTCCTCTGTGTTTGTAGGCCAAGTCCGTCCCAGACAGAACATGATCTGCCGCAATGATGGTGATGATGATGAGCTTCTCGTCTGCTGCTTTACCGCTCATTTAATGGACATCACAGGCTTCAGTCTGGGCTTTAAACAAGCTTTTGTGTTTGTGAAATGATTTCATTGGCTCTGACAGCGCCATCCGTGTGTGTTAGAGAACAGCAAACATGCAACGGCCAGATCAGATCTGATTATCACACACTCACTGCACAGTGCTGGAGTCTGTTTCATTCAGCACTGCTCATCATATATTACTGCATAATTTACACCAATCAGTCAGTTAGCCCACTGCAGCTGGCCAATCGCTGAAGGCCTCTGTCTGTGGGTCCATCCTCCGATTTTCAGGAGTATTTGAGACTGTCACATAACAAATGAGCAAAACGCCAGGGTGAACATACATTCACAAAATACACACAAAAACTGATGCGCACAAGTGTGTAGGACACACTTAAATGCTGGATGGAGACGCTGCTTTCACTGCGCCCAGATCATTGATTTAAATCTCTTTAATATCGCAATTGTAAAAGTGTTTTGTGATATATTGTTCATATTTCACTGTTCAGATAAGGAGATGTGTCTGTGTGTGTGTTTTAATGGCTCATTCTGTGAGCATTGTCTCCTAAATGATGCTCATGGTGTTTTACTGAAACACAGGCTGATAAAGAGACACACACGTGTTCAGTCAGTTACAGTTGTTCAGACATCACTGATCAACCACCATCTATGATAGACATGCAGCAGAGAGAAATATCTGAAAACACACACACACACAACGCATGCAGATGAAGCGCTGCCAGCACAAGTGGAGCAGATTAAGGTCACACACACACACACACACACACACACACACACACACACACACACACACACACACACACACACACACACACACACACACACACACACACACACACACACCACTACCGCAATTTCCTGGAATACCTTTGTAAAATGCTCCACTTCCGGATGTTTTGTCACATAGAGGACAACATCATACAGTAGGCTCGACTTGATATGAACCATCAGGTTAAACTAATAGTTAAAGTCAGGAGGGTCAAAAATGAAGCTTAAAAACCAACAACAAACAACCTAGCAGGAAATGAGGCGCGCAGGAGAGCAGAATGGACAGGAGCGGCCCATACACACACACACACACACACACACACACTAAGCGCACATAAGATCCGCACAGCTGATTCATCTTCATGAGCGAGTGTCTAAATAACAGCATGTGCTGAGTGTAAGGCCTGCAGACGGGAGGGCAGAGAGTGTTAAACGTCATGAGTAAGACCACCACAGGCCAGCGCACATCACACACACACTTACTGGACACAAACAAACATGACCTCATGATCTACTCCGGTCTGTTCTGCCAATGCTTTCTAAGTCATGTTTACAACATTCACTCATTTCCCTTCAGCTTACTTGCTTATTTATTAGAGGTCTGTCAGATGTTTTACGCAGCCGATGCCCTTCCAGCTGCAACCCAGTACTGGGAAACACCCATACACACTCATTCACACACACACTCATACACTTTGGCTAATGTAGTTGATCAATTCCCCTATAGTGCATGTGTTTGGACTGTGTGCAACCCACACCAACACGGGGGGAACATGCAAACTAAACTGTAAAAGTAGACTTTTCAAAAAATAAACAATTAATAAACAATATCCTACTTAATTATCATCATCATCATCATTAATATTACTTATTATTATTATTATTAAAGTGTGATTTTTTTATTTCTTCATTTCATAATAAATATAAAATTTCATTTCTTAATAAATCTCTTGATTATTTATTTATTTATTTATTAATATGATTTATATATGGTATTAGAATAGGTGAACAGGCTTTTGTAAGTGATTTTATGTTTTAGAATAGAATATGTAATGTCCTTAATAATATGTGTAAAGGAAACACAGGCTCTATATGGGCTGTGTACATATATTTCAGTTAATATGGAAATCGAGCGCACAAAACTAATATTGGATTTATTTTAATGCGTATGCATGTAAGACAATATAATTTTTACAAATAAATGATTGGGTTCTTCTCTAAAGAAGTAGTTCCTCTGCCCCGTTTAGAACATCATTATGGGCATTTTAAAACTAACATGGTTTAAACACTCGTCCCTACATTCTTATTTTCCCAAACGATGCATCGTACTATGATAGTTCAGCCGTGAGTTACGGCACTGTTTGGGAAACGCACCCCTGATCAGCAGGTATCAACCGTTTACAATCAGGTCTTAAACCGCATGCTTAGACCTAATTTCCGATCACGTGATCAGATCTGGACATCTCTAATAAATGTAATTTGATGTAAGTGTTCATTTCTGCAATCTGCATTTAGAATTACAGCATCCCCACCTACACTTGAGAAGAGAAAGCGCACACTTTGCAGTGTGTAACAGAAGAGTGTGTGAGCATTGGGACATACTCCTTCCTCATCCACAGACTGTTCTGTTGCTTAGTTACAGCACCTGTCAATCATTTTCTACAGTACAGTAGGCTCAGCAGCAGCAGGTTAATCTGCTGTTCAGAGTCTGTCATGCAGAGAGATGTCCTCGGGTCTTTACAGAATTATGCTTTCAGATGTTCATGTCAAACACAAATCTTTATAAAAGTTCACATGGCTGTTGGAAATTAAATATAATTTATGGAAAATGTGATTGAAATATTTCACAATAGGTAAGATATTAATTAACTAATTTAACTAATATATTTTTACCCAGAAGTCCCCTGTGTTTACACTTATCTCGACACCCTCAAAGTTAGCTATTTCTCCCAGAAAACTCCCATAATTTATTTGGCCCAAGCTAGTTAAGAGACATCACATGTTTGTTAAGTTGCCAGATCTTATGTGAAGCTCTTCAGCTCAAACAACTGCTGAAATAATCAAATCTGGAAGCGTTCTTTACCTCAATCTGGCAACATACGTTACTCAGTTGCGCTGTTGATTTCTGCGGGATTTGAATGGTGGTGGTAACAATGTGAGTAGTAGTAGAGCCCCCCCCAGTCTCCCAGAATATCAAAGACAAATGTGGGCAGTCCCACACATCCGCCATGTTTGTAGTTTGTTTCCCCACATTTGTAGTTCTAATTGAATTCACGTCCAACACACGATGCAATATTAGCCGTTAGCGCACGCATAGATCAGTAGAGCATACGGCTAACTCAGAGACATACTATGATTTGGGCCATATGTGAACTGGGCCTATCTGCGGCAGGTCAGTGCACAAACTCAGGTGTGCAGCACACAGGTACAGTAGGGTGTGTTCTGCAGTGCGCAGGTGAGCAGCTGACTTCATATGCAGCAGCAGATGGTGGGATCCTTCTGTCAGCAGTGTGTGTGTGTGTGTGTGTGTGTGTGTGTGTGTGTGTGTGTGTGTGTGTGTGTGTGTGTGTGTGTGTGTGTGTGTGTGTGTGTGTGTGTGTGTGTGTGTGTGTGTAGGTGTGCGAGAGCAGCAGGATTTGGCGGATCACAGCTGGCATACGGCGGACAACACACACGCACACGCCTGCACGCGCACACACACACACACACACACACACACACACACACACACACACACACACACACACACAGGCCATGACACATCAATGAGAGAACAGAAGTGAAGGCTCTGAACGCTGCACTGACGGAAATCAGACTTCTGCTGGCTCCAGATCAGCCGCTGTGCTCACAGTTCAGTCCCACACAGGCAGCCGTTACTGATCCAGACCACAGAGATGAACCCAGATCAGCCCTCAGAACCAGACAACAAACACCAGCAGAGCCTGAAACACTCACTGGTGAATTGTGGGAAATCAGGTGCATCCCTCAAGACTCAAGCTTAGCTGAGCAAACACAGCACATGTCCATCATTCCCCAGTGAAAGAAATGAGGAGGAAGTGGACAATGTGCAGAGTAATAACTTCAGCATGTTACAAATCAGCTACAACAAACTGCATACACTGTCTTCAATAACACAAAATAAAATCAAGTACACTTGCAGTATAACACTAGAAATGCTAAGAGCACGCTAACAGAACACTTGTATAGTCAGCACCAGTATTATAAACATAAAGCTGTGCATTTAAAGATTACTACAGTAATACTTGCAGTTCACCTAAGAGTGTACTTTATACACTAAAAAGTGAGCCAATTTAGTCAAGTAGTAGTACATTCAGCAGATGTTACAACTCCAAATCAGTAAAAGTTAAATCAGTAAAGCCAGGCTCTGTCATGGTCTGGGGTTGTGTCGGTGCCCTTGGCTAAGGTAACTTGCCCTTCTGTGATGCTCCATTAATGCTGAACAGCACACAGAGATTCTGGAGCACAACATGCTGCCTTCTTCTCCAGGGACGCTCATGCAGAGTTCAACAAGACGATGCAGAACAAAGTCCTGCTGTGGAGGACGAGGTTACAGGTACTGGACTGGCCTGTCTGCAGTCCTGACCTGTCTCCAGTAGAGAATGTGTGGTGCATTCTGAAGCACAAAATGTGACAACGAAGACCCCCTACTGTTGGCCACCTTAAGACTTGTTTGTAGGACGAATTGGACAAAATTAGATCTGAAACACTTCATCACTTGGTGTCTTCAGTCCCTAAACATCTTTTAGTGAAAGGAACGGCGACATTACACAGTGGTAAATGCTTCACTGATACCACTGATTTGAAATGTGTTGCAAGAACCAGAATTGGAATACCTGTTTCATGATGAGAAACACCTTAAATAATGTTGGTTGTGTTGTCTGCATTGAAATACTTCTTTATTTTTTATTTGCATTTTCCATACAGCTTCATTTTGTCAGGTTTGGGGTTGCATATTTACAGCACACAGCACTTCAACAGCACTTCAGCACACTTGATTAAATGAATGTGAAGCATTCGTATTTTTGGTAATTGAATGGCTTTACTATAATGATATGATTTAAAAAAGCTAATAAATGCAGCGCCACGACGGCTCGTAAGCAAGCGCTTGCTGCAACACTTCTGCATATTCATCTGACATGTAATCTGTCAGCAGGGTTTTGCTCCAGAGCTGCATTATAGCTGTGTGCAGGTCTGAAACAGAATGTGCTTTACATGCGCTGTATTATTGACCACAGTGGCAGTCAGATGATCCTCCTCAACCGCTTCAGCATACTGAATTACAGAGCTCAATAAACACACACACTCAATCCCATCAGCTGACCAGATTACCCAGCAGCTCTGAGATGGTGATCTGAGACTGAACATCAGATCAGTTGCAGAGCCAGAGGAGTAATCCAGCAGACGTTACTGAGAGAAACAGTCTGACGTTCACCACTGACACCTGCTCACACCTTCATGCTCATCTCTACTGGGTTATATGCTTGCTGTCATATAGACTCTCAGCTCCGCCCATGCTCGTCATCGCTACCAAGCCGACCAATCACAGAGCTTGCACTATGTGTCCTTGTGACGCATTTTCTGAGAGGTGCGTGTCAACCACGACGAGGGCTATACGACCATGTGAAGGCTGCGCTGGACCATTCGCATGCACTCGACACAGAAGTATAAATCAGCCTCATGCTGCGTTCACACCAGGCGCAGATGAAGCATCAAGCGCGAGTGATTTACATGTTAAGTCAATGCAAAGATGCAAATAGACATCTTGTGGCGATTCATGACGCGATTCATGTGATTCCGGCTCAAGTTGGAAAATCTTCAGCGGACATTCGCGTCGTGTTAACCAATCAGGAGCTTTCTCTTGAGGGGCGTGATTATGATGTTGTGGCTGTTGTTGGTGTCTCAGGGGGAAATCCTCCTGCCGACACCGGACAACAGTTGATCAAACTGGCCCCGCTGAAAGTTTTTATCATCCCGGTATAGTTTCTGGAGGAGTAGATGAACTCAGAGCTGATGCACCTCTGAAAGGATTTAGTGGACTCAGACAAAGCGCCAAACAAATCTACACTGTTTATCAGCCTTCCTAAAGCACATGAACACAGCTATTATCCCAGTAAAAGCCATTTGACAACAAACCTAGAGTCACTGGGCAGACAGAAGCCCTGCCCATGACGCAAATCCTCATTTATTGTGAAGTGAATTTGATTCATGAATAAACTCTAAATGTTCACATGTCTATTTATGTGCGAATAACGATTTATTCACGTGTGCCGCGTCTGGTGTGAACACAGCCTTAAACTGTTTCAGATGTGTGGGTGCAGTGTATTGTAGGACGTGTAGTCCGAGTGATTGGCAGAGGTGATGTGTGGAGTGCCAATAGTGTAACTATTTTTATTTGTTTATTTTGGATTATTGCATAAAAACGCTTGACGTAGAGTAAAACTATTTATTTATTTTTAATAAAGCAAAACTACACTCTTCTGTCTGATAGTTAGTACCAGTTTATCAGGAAGTGGCCATTGTGTTCTCTATTAGCTCACCAGATGTAAACGCTGCATTATTCGCTCATGTTTTATGCTAAAGATTCTCTCGTTTGGATGGAAACACAGCTTTTGATCCTGTCAGGTGTCTTGTGTTTTCTGTTACCTGTGCCTCTGTTCATCACTTGTCTCAGTGGTTTTGATTGTGTTTACCATCATGTTATCCTGTTAGTCCTTGTATAAAAGCCCTTTGTTTCAGCCCTTGCTTGTCCTTCATTGTTTCCTCTTATCCCTATTGTCTCCATTTCTGTTTTCCTTTCGGAGTTCCCAGAGTTAAGCCTTATCTTGTTTCGTGTTTTGTTTGTTCAATAAATGTTATCTAATTGTGCGTGTATCCTCCTCCTCTCGCCCTCGCATCTCTCGTTACTGATCAACACCATAGAGACTACAAACAAAACTTCTGAAGCTCAGTCTAATTAAAATCCTTCATAGACACCTCTGTAGAAGCTCAGCTGCGTGAGAGATCTGCAGAGTTTCTTCAGAAAGTCATTGATTTCTGACAGCAGAGCAGGTAAAGTGAGGGCTCTTCAGACAGAGCTTTGTGTGAATGTTCTGCTCATGTCAGGCTGGTATGATCCATCATAAAAGCAGAAAACACAGCGTGACCCTCTCTTCTGAACGCCAGCTGAGCTCTGATGTCCTCGCTCAATTACACTGTCCATTTACCGTGTTTCTGACCTGTGATTACCACAGTGATCTCAGCAGGAGAGATGTACAATCTGTTGTTGTCTGAGGTGCAGTTTTAGAAAAGAGAAATGTACTGATCCTTCTGACCTGCCTGAGATTTGCTGAAGTAACCCGCAGAAGAGCCTGAGATCAGAGACTGAGTTCACACACACACACACGCACACACGCACGCACGCACGCACGCACGCACGCACACACACACACACACACACACTTGTATACATGGTTTACAGGGACACTACATTTTAAAATGTAATTTAACCAGTAAAAACACTTATTATATTATGGTGCTGCCCCTAAACTCAACACTCACAGCAAACCTGAAGCACGATTTATTTGTCAAAAGACCTTGTTAAGTATGACTTTAAAGTGTTTTGAATTTGGTGTGTCCCTGCAAACCAGCTTAATAGAGTACAACTAGCTCATGCCCATACCATTATACAACTTTGTGTCCCTACAAACCACATAAACCTGCTCACACACACAGATGTATTGACTGTAAACCGTCTGGATATAAAGCTGCCAGCATGCATTAGACCTGATCTGCTGACTGATTTCAGAGATCTCACACCAGTCGAGGACAGAGGAGACGCGGCTGTCCAGAACACTCACATCACGAGCACATGTGTGTGTCTGAAAGATGCCCCCATTCCAAGCCATTAACTGTGTTTGAGGAGAGCCGTACGAGAGACCGAAGAGAGCAATAACATGTGTTCTTCTTTAAACAAATATAATGGAAATGAAGGAGAGCATGAATAAAAGGGAGCGTGTCATTAAGACTCATATTTTGGCCCTTTTTTCAAGATGTAAACAAAGTCTATTGACTTACATCTCAGCTCAAAATATCACATCAGATACCTTAGATCATTTAATAAACTCTGGTGAAAATGTCCCTCTTTGGGTCAGGAGTAGTTTAGCTGTTTTGCTTCTGTGCCTTTAAATGCAAATGAGCTTGTTTTCCCGGCCCACTGGATACCGAGTGGTGTCAGACGTCAGATAAACATGGACACACTGATGAAGCAGCGAAAATACCACAGTAAGACTGAATCAGGAAGTTTCTCGATTGTTATTCGTTCCAATTGTGATGGAGATTATTCAAGCCTTTCTGCAACGATGAATGAGCCACACACAAATCCTGTTACAAATGTTTACTGTCCACACACACATTTACACTGTTTTGCTCATCTTCTCTCATCAAATGTGCCAGGATGCCCACCATACAAGTGAATAATCATATGCTGCTGTATGGAGGATCATTACAGCTCTGCTTTTGTAAAAGCTAAACACATAGCAGGACTCCTGTTGTGTGATTGAAGCGTCCTCATTTATAGATGCACTGACACATTTACACAGTGATGTTACTGTCTTTTCTTTATTATGAACGTGCACTGTTGTAAAACATTTTAAACTTTTAATCCTCATTGAAGTGCAGCTGATCACAGAGAGTTGAACAGATCTTTTAATTCCAGTTTCTCTACAAATCCTGCTTCATCAAGATGATAATACGCGCTTTTATTGTGACATGTTAATTGGCACCTGTCAATTTATATCGGTGGGCGAAGAAAACCACACTGCTATGTCATGTTGTGGTCAGCCTCAAAATTACTGGGATTAATCCTGGGTTAATTTTAGGATATATATTTTAGGATATATCTACATAACACTCTAAAATGACTGTGTACACACCACACTACACACATCTCTACACACTACACGCATTAATGCATTATTAGAAGGTCTTCAGTGTGTCGTGAGTGAGCAGCGTCTCCTGCAAACCAATCACACACAGCTGATGGAGAACACACCACTGTAATGACTAACGGGTTCAGGTGTGTGTGAAGCATGCAGGTCTGCAGAGGCCAGTTCAACCCAACAGAAACACTGCTGTGTTAACGTGTGTGCAAACACAGCGCTGCTGGAAACCTGGAGCACAAGCGTCCTGTGGTGCGGCAGACTGCCGGAGCCTGCAGACACACACTAACTGTGTTTACATACAAAATGTGAAATACTTTTATGTGCAAAACTGCAATATGACATAAAATATCAGTGAATAAAGCAGCGTTTCCATCCAATGAGAAACAGTAGAGCATCACCTCCTCAGCTCCTGCTGCTCTTGCAGATATCACTGAGAGGAGTGGAGTCTGCTGCACTGGGGGGATTCTCCACTGTGGTGTTTGTTCTTCTCTAATAAATGAGCTGCGCCTCAGAAGACCAAGACCAAACGCAATAAAAACGGTGTAAGTGGTGGCTTTTGGAGACCTGAGACAGAATCGCAGACAGATGCTCAAGACAGTTCTGGAGGGAATAATAATAGAAGAAGAAGAATACTGAAGCACTGTGATGATGGACTGACGGAGGACTGAGACCTTTTACAATCAGCACAACAACATTTCACATCTGAAACAATGGAAAGCTGGAGACCAACATTAATGACACAAACACACTCACACACACATTTAGACCTGATAAGCATCTGGCAAAAACTAAACCACTGAAGCGCAGATACTGATGAAGTGCATGCTTTATTCACTAAGGCCCAATCCCAATTCTACCCCTTAGCCCTTCCCCTTATTCTCTTTAGCTTGAAGGCGTAGGGCTAAGGGGAAGGGGTAGATAGCCCTTTGAAAGAGAGTTTTTCAGGACCACACTTGAAACCAAGGGGTAAGAATATATCCCAGAATACACCAGCTATAGCGGCAGTTATGCTGAACCCGGAAGTAAGGAGATACAAATTTTTATATTTTCATAACCGCGCTCCTGTTTTACCATCATGCTTTAAAAAACACTAAAATAAAAATTGCTATATTTGGTGATCTATAATCCTTAATCATCACTCCTGTACAGCAGTCCCACAACATTCTGACACTTGATGACACTCGAACACCCTGTCAGAACCGTCTAGTGTCTGAGTATGAGCTGTTTACAGTGTCTGCTGTAATGTTAATGCTGTTTTTGGTGTGTTTACATGATGAATATGGTCACGGTGTAAATACACAGTATAGTTATGATCTTATTGCCACATTAGATCATCATGATAACATAATATATGCCTTCAGTGATTTCCTGAAGATAAACACCATAACATAACACTACTGGAATAACTACAGCAGTCTCCATCGTCTGATCTCATATGAAGCAGGAGATTAGGATGACTTATGATGATGTGTGCTGGTGCTGTAGTGCTGTACCAGTGTATAGGGGTTAATTTTGAAGCCTTTCCCCTTCACACTCGGTTTTAAGGGGAAGGGGGTAGGGGTACAAAAATAGAATCAGGATTGGGCCTAAATGTGTGTGCACATTAAATTGCTGTTGTGCATTTTCAAAATGATTGCATATCTTGGTGTTTCCATCAACCATTTTATTGCAATAATCCAAGATGCATATACAACAGGTGGATGGAAAGCCAGCTACTAAATGAACCCAGTGACCGCTGTGCTCTCTGACACACACACACACACACACACACACACACACACACACACACACACACACACACACACACACACACACACACACACAGGCTGGTGATTTGCGACGGCAGAATGAGTGTTGTCAAAGATGAAGAGCGGCGCTGGTCTTCCTCTCTCTTCTGACAGTCTCTTCAGAAAGCGCTCACAGGATTGGGCTAATTGGGAGTGTGTGACTGCTGAACACGGCTCCGCTGGCTCAGATGTGGTTTGTGGATGTGGACGAGAGCTCTGTCAGACCCCGACGCTCCCATAACCTCATGTGTTCACCGCAGACACTGAGCCTCATTCACTAAACATGCACAACTCTGCTGGAATCCTTCCTTACTTAATGTTTGTGTCTTGTTTCTAGTCCAAATATCTAAACAAAAAAGTCTTTATTCAAGACAAGCAAAACATATTGTGTTGTTTTATGAAATACTGAGTCAAAATGAACCAAGTAAAACCAATGGGTAAAGCAGAACAATCTTCAGTCAAAAGGAAACAGAAGATTATTTGGCTCACGCACTGGCAGTGAGGAAACTCTCTTCATTTTGACTCATTATTTCTGAACACAACACAGTATGTTTTGCTTGTCTAGAAAAAGCTTCTTGATTTAAGACTGTTTAGATATTTAGACTAGAAACACACTGAAACTCTAAGTCAGATTAAGCATTGATCATGTACGCCAGGCCTTCTTAGCATGCATAAAGAACCCTACATATAAATAATGAGATATGTTTTTTACAGGGTGGGTGAAAAGTAACTAGACAGTAGAAATGGGTAATACAGTATAATTATAAGTCTAAATAACAATCAACTGATCTATCCTGATGTAAACAGTGATTAGCTTGTGTTTGGAGGCACACTTGTGCTGTTGAAGACCTTTGGGCTTGTCTTCAGAGAGCGCACAGATACAGTGTGTTTGCTGACCAATGGCTGCTCAGTAGCTTTAGGTTGACCAACGTAACCCTTATTGATTTATGCCAGGGGTTCCCACACTTTTCAGCCCGTGACCCTCAAATTACAATGCCAGTGACTTGTGACTGCCAATATATTCTGAGGTATACTTACCAATAGGCCCAATAGGTCTATTCATCATTTAATTTTGAACAATGCCACTCTGAGACTATCCTCCATGTTCACTTGTGGTCTGTATGTATTTTTAATGTATGTGAGTGCTGTAAAGATGTCAGAAAGTGAACCTGGTGCCATAAAATAAATCTATTGTGTCTTTAATATAACGTAAACACCCCAGGGGTTGTGAAAAATGGAAAGGCTGATGGCTTTTCATTTGCATGTTGTTTTTTTAATGTAACTATTAACTCATTTTTTTGTTCTTCTGTAGGTTAAAATTAAGATATGGTGACTCTAATAGGTTTATCACATTGATTTGGTTTTTGGAAAACACCAAGCGAACCCTGACTTTGGGAACCACTGATTTATGCAAGGTTTAATAAATATCACTTTTTTTTTATTGTCCTCCATCTCTGGCTGAAACATCACGTTTATTATCATTAAAGTGTCAACTGTCTTCCTCTGGACTAGTATTCCTCTTTTCGGAAAGCCTCTATATGGAGCTGGTTTGGGCATGTATTATGCAAATGACTAACCCCATTAGTAAGACTGTAAATTCACTAACAGATAATCAAGTTTAAGGTGTTTTTTCATTTATAAACACATATTTTTCTCTCTGTTTTGCCTTCCGTCCACACTGAAAGAAAACAGTTTAAAAACACTGTCCACAGTGGATAAATGTGAAAGAGGTGTTTTGGTGTTGCAGTGTGGACGGTGAAAACGGAGGCTTTGGAAAACTATGACATTTTAATCATGGGACTAATCCAGCTAACATGGTGGCAGTTTGTAGATGCTCTATACTGCCTCTCTTCACAGGACAAACTATACCGAGAGCTGTTGTTTCTTACACATTTGGCCTCTGTTTCAAAGAGATGTAAAGTAAATAAACAGCAGGCTGATATGAGGCAGGTAAAGCCTCGTACATCTGTGCACATGCGCAGGACATCAACCAAAGTGCTTTCAGTCGTTTTAGTGTGAAAGAATTTCTTCAGAAAGAATTGAAAACGTTAGAGTAGACATGTGGTGTGTGGTTTTAGATGATATCTTCTGTTCTAGAGATGATTTTCATTATTTTAGACACAGTTTAATGCTATTTTCAAATCAATCTGGATTAGTACAGACACAGCCTAAGCAGCAGCTCATACGAATACTCGTGTGCTGTGAAAGAAGTTCAAATGTGTATAAACGCAAAAATTGAACAATTACTAGCAAATGAGACTTAACGTCTTCTCCCTTTTCTGAGCTTGTGCTGCGTCTGCTCTAGCGTGTAGTGTAGCGGTCTGCCAATGGTACCATCCATCAGAGATGACCCTGTTACAATACATGATGAGACCAACACAATGCAGTTATATAATTGGAAAAAACAAACACTATTATTTATTTGGTTCAGACAAACAGCAAATCAGAAACGAAGTGTCTTCTGACTCCTAATGCCTGTTTCATAATACCAATTTAGCAAAAAGGCCAGGTTTGTCAGCGCAATAGCCCAGTGGTTAGTGTGCTGACATATGGTGTGGAAGCACCCCGGGCATCCTGAGTTTAAATCCCAGCTTGTGGACCTTTTCCAATCCTACACCCCTCTCTCCCCCACTTGACTTCCTGTCAACCTACTGTCCTGTCAAATAAAGGAAAAACTGCCACTAAAAAATCATAAAAAAATAATAACAATCCAGGCTTATTTCAGTCAGTCTGACTCGCTGTCTAATGATTGGCTCCATAATGTCGAGTTAGGCACTCTGTGTGATTTTCCCCGTTGCCGGTCGGGTCACTGATGCTTTGACACTGCAGGACTCTCAGGTGTAGCGTTGAGGATCTGCAGGGTTCACACTGCATGATGGATCAGAGGCAGGAGGACACACACTGCAGGACTTTACTATAGTCTGCAACAAACTGTGCTTCACAACCAAACGCAGATGAGAAGTGATCAAATTAAACACAAGATTACACGTGACATCTGAGTTCTTGAGACTGGAAATGGTACCCTGAGGTAAGCTACAGCTAAGACTAAACATCTAAAAGATATCAAAAAGTGCTTCTGCTTTTCTCAAACTTTCCTCCATTTCTTGGTTTCAGAAAGACAGAGAGGGAGCAGATCTGAACACTGACGCCATGACTCCTGATATTGTCCTCTTTAACTCCTTCCCCATCTGCCTGCAGGCCTGTCTCCTGCTCTCTCATTGGCTGCAGG
>CAIGQZ010027068.1:0-13690 GCA_903798205.1 Danio tinwini | reverse complement strand
CACACACACACACACACACACACACACACACACACACACACACCTCTATTAATTATGAATCTATTAATAACAGCTCATTATCATATCCCCTCCATGATGTTTACCGGAGTATTTCATCAACACTTCTATGGTCAGCAGTTCTGCCCTAATTCCCATCATCCTCGGCTGCTTCCATTTATATTCTTCTCATATTCGGCAAGTATAGTCTGTGTGTGTGTGTGTGTGTGTGTGTGTGTAACCTAGCACCTTAAAAACAGCCACAAAACAGTGAGAAACCGAAAGAGATCCATTCAGACGTTCCTTCAGGCATGTGTTGTTCAAGTGTCAATCGTGCGCACACACACACACTTCATCCATATGACTAATCTGTCCTCTTCTACATTCTCACCTGTAGATATACTATGAAGACTAATCTCTGCTCACTTATACAGCGACAACACTGAAATACAGACATCACAGATTATTATCAGTCCCAATGAATAAATACACAACACTAATGCAAACACGCGGCACAACAATTATTTAAATCAATGACACTTAATCTTCATGCATGGCTCCATGATCAAGCACTCTACAACCTGCGGGAGCATTTACATGCTTAAACCATACTACAGTATTTTTGTCTAAACATGAATCAATCATGACAAACTGTATATCATCTGAAAGCTGTCTACGTTCACTTCTGACATTTGATAGGTCATATGGAGCAACAGCTATTTATTTATTTGCAAAAAGGATAACCACTAGAGTCATAAAGCTTCACTTTGCTACAACAATCCACACGGATTCATTTTTTAAGGCTAAATTCAAATTAAATACCACCAAACTGCCCATACTACTTTAGAATTGTGTCAATTTACAAATATTGTTAAACACTCACCGGCCACTTTATTAGGTACAGCTGTCCAACTGCTCAACACAAATTCCTAATCAGCCAATCACATGACAGCAACTCAGTGCATTTAGACATGTAGACATGGTCAAGACGACCTGCTGCAGGTCAAAGCGAGCATCAGAATGGGGAAGAAAGGGGATTTAAGAGACTTTGAACGTGGCATGGTTGTTGGTGCCAGACGGGCTGCTCTGAGTATTTCAGAAAATGCTGATCTACTGGGATTTTCACGCACAACCATCTCTAGGGTTTACAGAGAATGCTCCGACAAAGAGGAAATATCCAGTGAGCGGCAGTTCTGTGGGCGCAAATGCCTTGTTGATGCCAGAGGTCAGAGGAGAATGGCCAGACTGATAGCTGATAGAAAGGCAACAGTAACTCAAATAAGCACTCGTTACAACCGAGGTCTACAGAAGAGCATCTCTGAACACACAACACGTCCAACCTTGAGGCGGATGGGCTACAGCAGCAGAAGACCACACCGGGTGCCACTCCTGTCAGCTAAGAACAGGAAACTGAGGCTACAATTCACACAGGCTCACCAAAACTGGACAATAGAAGATTGGAGAAACGTTGCCTGGTCTGATGAGTCTCCATTTCTGCTGACACATTCAGATGGTCGGCTCAGAATTTGTATCAGCGGTTCAAGCTGCTGGTGGTGGTGTAATGGTGTGGGGGATATTTTCTTGGCACACTTTGGGTCCATTAGTACCAATTGAGCATGGTGTCAACGCCACAGCCTACCTGAGTATTGTTGCTGACCATGTCCATCCCTTTATGACCACAGTGTCTCCATCTTCTGATGGCTACTTCCAGCAGAATAACGCACCATGTCATAAAGCACCAATCATCTCAGACTGGTTTCTTGAACATGTCAATGAGTTCACTGTACTCATATGGCCTCCACAGTCACCAGAGCTCAATCCAATAGAGCACCTTTGGGATGTGGTGGAATGGGAGATTGGCATCATGGATGTGCAGCCGACAAATCTGCAGCAACTGCGTGATGCTATCATGTCAATATGGAGCAAAATCTCTGAGGAATATTTCCAGTAGCTTGTTGAATCTATTACATGAAGGATTAAAGCAGTTCTGAAGGCAAAAAGGGTCCAAACCGGTACTAGTAAGGTGTACCTAATAAAGTGGCCGGTGAGTGTATGTTTCAAACATACAGATCACATCATAGGGGGTGCCATTGTATGGTCACCTATGATAACTGGTGTTTTCACCCGTCTTCTTGATTTCTTATAAGTTTTGTCAGTCTACAGCACTCCCAAATGTTTTTTAAATGAGTACAGCCCAAAACATGACAAGAATTGGTCATTTTAAGCAGTAATAATCAGAGAAGTATGTGAGACGTTGAGTTTAGAGTTTTGTTTACGTCCCGCTCTCCAATATAGCCGACTGATGAAAGCACTGAGGATCATCATTCAGCAGAAATATATTTACGCCTCACTCAGTCTGAGCTGTACTTATTAAAACATCATCCTGCTGAATAAGTGATCATGCTAAATAGGACTGTGGGTTAGCTGTGCCAGTCGTCCTCTCAGAAAGCAGATATGATGAGAGTTAATCTAACATGTCGGATTATATTTCAGGCTGTGCTGCGGTCTGAAATAAGGCCAGCATCTGTAACACACGGCCACTGAAAGATGAGGTGTGAACATCAGTGCTCAGCCACAGCAGCTGTGTGTGTGTGCAGGAATTTACATGCAGAGTATTTAAAATAATATTTGCTTCATTGCATTGATGTATACGTGTTTTTATTTACTAATGACTTATTTCTGGAGCTGTTTAAGAGTTTATCATTGTGAGAAGAGCCCCTGGCCCACTTTACCCCACAGCTGGCCTCTACAGTGAAGGGCTTTATTTGATAATTCAGTGTAATCTTCAGGCAGATCGTTCGCACGCTGTAATACACTTCTGATTGAGCTGGACGATGTTTCTCTGTCAGCTGTGGGTAAATGAGTGAGGAATAATCCATCTGAAGTGTTATGACAGTAAGTACAGTATATGCACAGTGGGCCGAGGAGGGCTTAAAGGCAGATTAGTGAAGCTCAGGACCTTCTGGCCCACAGCAGATCATACACACGTGTGTGTTAAACACACTCCAGCACAACACACACCCTGGGATTTGACCCCTAGAATGAAGTCCCCTTTTTAAACAGAATGAAAGGTGCTAGAGAACAAACATGCTTTTACCTTATGTGGAAGGGTCATGAATATTAATTAGCTCTGCTCTGATTGGCTCATTACACTGACTATAAACACACATCTGCTGTCAGGAGTGAATGCGGGAGCTGTGATGTACTCTAAAAAGCAAAGACTCTAGAACACAAGACGTGTCACTCATATAGTGTTGAATAGGGAACAGTGTAATGGTCAAAATAGTGAATGAAGTTCTGCCTACTAGTACAGGAGCCAATCATTGATTGCTATAGACTGACGTTCCCTCCGGAGAGGGCCTCAGACCAGACGTGTGCTTTTACAACAGTTTCTGTGGTCAACAAACACACTGGAATCTCAGCCAATACAAAATATGTGCTTGTAAATGAAACAAGGGCACTTAGAGACAAAAGTTCTCTGATTTTGTGATCTGTATGAAATGAACATGAAGTACAGTCCTTCCTGTCAAACACACACCACATGACTTTAACTGCTCAAACTTGTAAACAGAGTCGCTGTCATTTCTGGAGGAGATTCACCATCAAGAGCTGTGGATTACTTCAGAAGAGCAGCGCGATCAGACGATCGTTATCCAGAGGATGATCATGTATAGAACGGCTATAAATGAGGTTGGTGTCGTGATCTCGTTCCCTTTAAGTGCGCATTAACTCAGGCATCCTGAAAATATGCTGATTTTGATTGATTTGAACGTTTAGAAATTCAACTTATGAGACAGCTGTTGGTAATATTGTTGCTGATTCCAAATATGAAATGTAATCGTAAGCTTGGCTAACAGTTTTGGAGAATTTGATGTTTCCCCATTCAGACAAAATGCCCGAGCATATTGACGAGAGGCGTGTCAAAGATGGCCACAAAGTGAAATGACTTGCCTTAAAGGGACTTTGGCTAAACTACAAACATGCATAATAATATGACTTTATATGATTATACTATAGTATTAACAGTAAACTATAGTAAATAATACTTCAGCAGTCGAACAAAATCAATAGATCAAACTGAGTCTCTGCCTTGTCAAATGACATTCAGTTGACCTTGTGATGGACTCCCTGCTGGATTTCCATTTGAGCTTCATATGGTACAATTACAACCACTGGTAGAGTGAGGAGACAGATGCGCTCGATTTCTATTTTCATCTATTTACATTAAAACGAGTCACAAATGCCTCGTCTATATTGCTGTTTACTAGAGATGCGCGGATCAGCTGAACCGAATCCGCTCCTTCATTCTAATCAACCACCCACCCGCACATATTATTTTATCTGATATATATATCTACACCCGATCAGCACTTTAATAATTCTAATTCTTTGTTTTAAGCATGATGATAGGTCAGCATGGATTGTTCGTTATTAACAGCAGATTTAGCTTTTACATATACAGAAAAAAGAGAAAACAAGCAGTCACTTCTGCCTAAACAGCAGCTATGTTGTGTTTACTTGGCCTTTTTCTTTGCAGTGTGCAGAAACAGAACAGCATCTACTGTGCCTGGACTTGGCCGATTCCGCCTCGCCATCAAAACAAGGTCAGCTGCACTAAATGAGCATTCATAAAACTCGCACTGCTTGTTGCATTAGTGCACACGCTTCTCCTTGCAAGGCGCTGCAGTGGTGTAAATAAGCGATCACGCATCTTCCAGAACGACAGCAGATTTCCCTCTGATGACTCCTCTAACTGAAAGTTTGCACAGTCCTCTTGCACTTCATACATTATTTTGGGCGTCTCATCTTCATTCTCATCTTCACGCCCGCAGATATAACCGCCATTCACACATCACTACTGTTTACATTACAGTTCTGTTCCCAAGGCAACAACTGCGCATTTGTATTACAGTCCAAAGAGCTCCGATATTAGTATCACCATGGAAAAAAAAAATCTAACCGTAACCATTGTGACCGGCCGGATCGGCACTGAATGGAAAGCAAACCTGTTTGGGCTGACAATGGAAGACCAGCTCCAGAGTTACCTGTTGGTGAGAAAATGTAGCACACACTGCATTGTGTCTTATTGACTGTAGAAAAGAGTAGACGTGCATCCTAATTATTATACTTTTTAATCTATCCCGTAATCTCTCTCTAATGGAGCTTGTATTTTTCTAAATAATGGCTGAAACTTTATATTGTTGATTGATTTGGATAAAGTCTTTGGGGGTGCCTCAGGGATTTGTCCTGGCACCTCTGTTATTTAAAACACACACGTTCTTATGCTAGTCAACACTGAGTGTGATGTTCAGATGTTTGCTCATTACTGTAATGATAAAAGTACAAATATGGCTCACACATGTACTTGTACACTGCATATTTATTACAGTGACAGTAACCTGCTCCTCGTGATCGTGAAGTCTATGTTTCCTGGTTAAATTTACTGGGCACTATTCTTGATTTTAAGAACTGCTAATAACTGAATAAACCCTGGCCAACTGCAGACATATAAACAACTGTGTAGCAGCATCTGCAGTCGCTTGACGTGTCAATGTGATGATCTCTTCTTAGGATTCCTCAGACAAATGCATCTGTGTGTAAACCCACTCTTAAAAGCACAGCTGTGAACATTTTACATTTACACATATTCATTTAGCAGAGGCTTTTATCCAGTGACTTACAACTGAGGATTCTGTTTGTACATGAGGAAAATGGTCATGGTTGTACATGACCACCCTAACCTGATTTGACCAAATAGGACACATTCCTGGATTCACATCTATGTTGATCCTGGAACAACAATTCAATCAGCCAATCAGACTTAAGGGATACGTTTACTGTAGCAGCACGGTGGCTCAGTGGTTAGCACTGTGGCCTCACAGCAAGAAGGTCTCTGGTTCGAGTCCCGGCTAGGTCAGTTGGTGTTTCTGTGTGGAGTTTGCATGTTCTCCCCGTGTTGGTGTGGGTTTCCTCCGGGTGCTCCGGTTTCCCCCACAGTCCAAACACATGCGCTATAGGGGAATTGATCAACTAAATTAACTGTAGTGTATGAGTGTGTGTGTGTGAATGATTGTTTCCCAGTACTGGGTTGTAGCTGAAGGGCATCCACTGTGTAAAACATATGCTGGAACAGTTGGCGGTTCATTGAGCTGTGAAGGAAAATGAATGAATGTATGTTTGTAGTGTGGTTGTGTTTCTTGTATTTGTGAGCTTTACCTAAGCTACACTTCTATCACTGGTTAAAAGATAATAATAAAAGGTTAATAATAGAAGTCTTTTAAATGGAATATTAGCTAGTTTAGTGTGTTTTAGACGGAGGATTGGAATTAATTTGTGGATGAACTTGAATGTGAATCTGGCTATCTGTCATTACAGACATAGGATTTGTGAGCTTTATGTTTGAATAGACTTTCAGCAAACTCAGTCTCTTAAGAAAATGATTCATAAAGTCAGAGCGAGCCATAAATTATTCATGAATCTGGAAGTGATCCTCAGAAGCGCTCCAGATCAGATGTGTGGCTCTGACATCAGTCATTTGACCTCTATTACAGTAAAACACTATTTTCCCAATGCATTACTACACAATAAAACCAAGTTCTCCTCCTCAGTTCAGCTTTCTCTCATCGTTCACTTCAGTGATTTATTTTCCTCCATCAGCACACTCAATGTTAAGGTGATCAGTAAACAGTAAAGATGTTCTCTCCTTAACACAGAAGTATAAAGCAGACTCCTCTACATATTCAGCTTTAGCACTGGCTGTCTGTGAAGCCTCAGTTTGAGCAGTGTTAGTAATCACTAGAGCTGATGTTTCTTTATGAGTGCAGGCATCAGTGAGTCTGAAGGAGAAGGACAGATGTATCATAACTGCGACATTTAGCACGATCTGAACTTACATTTAAACATTAGCCTTTCCTGCAGCAGAATTAACTGTGTACGCTCTGCTGAACTGCATGTGTTGCCCGTGCATCAACAGAACAGTTCACTTTCATTAGTCTTCTGAGAATCACGTGTCTGATGTACTTGAGAGGTGTGTATGTCCACACTCTCCCCATTTTACAGCATCTTCAAAATATCCCACAAAAACACAGCATATGTCCTGCAGGCAACCTGAGCAGCAGCAGCAGAGGCTCATCTGATCTGCATTGATCCACCGCTGGAAAAGATAACATCCCATTCAGTCACCTGAGGTCAATTCTGGACAATATTTCTGCAATCTTTCCTCCACTTTCCTCCACCATGTTTCCTCTGTTGTTGTTGTTTACCTTGTCGGTGTCTCCACACACGATCTTCCTTCTACGTCATTAAACCGTGGAGAAGCACCACATTGTCTCAAGTTTAATGACGTACAAAATGAAACGCCTCAATAAATCTGATCTGATCAGCCTGTTTACATGATAGTCGAATTGTCACATATCTGATTTATTTCCACATATGAAGGAGGCCAGAAACCCATCTCTGAATATCCGAATGCATGCGTTTATTTGGTCTCTACACGGTCATAGAACAGATCTGATCTGTCTCACATATGAGCAAAAAATTCGGAATTGGGTTGCATTTAACTGCCAGTGTAAACAGGGCCAAAGATAATCCAAAGACGACGTCAATAAACAGGCAAGCAAACTGTGAACAAAGAAACAAAGCAAAGGTCAAAACACAGCTAGACAAAGCAAGGGATAACGCGTCGTAATGTCACAGTACAGTAAAACAGACAAACAAGACTTAGCCCTGATCAGTGTGTCTGTGCTGATTTTAAAGTCCATGTAATCAGTTCATAACGATCCTCCGTGTGTGTACGATCAATATAAAACGGGAACTGGTGTGTGCGAGGTGCATGCTGTGAGTTGTAGTCCAAGTGAAAGTGAATGAATCCTAGCTATCTACAAGCCTGGATCGCTGGTGATTGTGACACGTGTTGTTTGATCAAAGGTTCAACATGTTTGCTGATGTCTGATCAATGGCTGCTGCAGTCACAGACTCCTGCTCACACATGCAGTCTTCATGCTCATCCATTTATTGGGGCAGGAAGGCAAACTTGTCACTGTTTGTTTTATATTAAAAGCAAACTCCACACAGAAATGCCAACTGATGCAGCCGGGACACGAACCAGTGGCCTTCTTGCTGTGAGGTGACAGTGCCATACCCACTGTGCCACCGCGGCACCACAGATATAGTACTATATTGTAAATTATTATCTGCATTGAACAGGGCTTCTTGTATGAAATTTGTACAAAAATATAGTAAATAATTAAAAGAAGGTGACGCGGTGGCGCAGTAGGTAGTGCTGTCGCCTCACAGCAAGAACGTCGCTGGGTCGCAGGTTCGAACCTTGGCTGGGCTGGGTCAGTGTGTGTTTCTGTGTGGAGTTTGCATGTTCTCCCTGCGTTCGCGTGGGTTTCCTCCGGGTGCTCTGGTTTCCCCCTACAGTCCAAAGACATGTGGTACAGGTAAATTGGGTAAGCTAATTTGTCCGTAGTGTATGATTGTGAATGAGTGTGTGGATTTTTCCCAGAGATGGGTTGCGGCTGGAAGGGCATCCGCTGCGTAAAATCGTGATGGATAAGTTGCCGGTTCATTCCGCTGTGGCGACCCCGGATTAATAAAGGGACTAAGCTGACAAGAAGAAATGAATAAAAGAAGTAAACAATTGTATAGATATCTAGCTACTCGTGTACAGTAGGAGTGGAGTTGAACGATGTGGCAGAGAATCTGTTCAAATATGCTCAGAGAAATACTGCTGCTATCACATATAGTTTACTTTACAGTGAACGGACTGATCCGACAGGTCTATTCATGGAAGGTTTGGAAAGATTGTAGAAGTATTTTGTGGTATTTCTAAAAGATATAAATATGGTATTTTGATACGGCTGTGGCTGCGTTGTTTGTCGTTTATTTGCATACACTTAAGATTGTTTTTTTTTAAATACATTTGTGTGTATTTTTGCCCATCACTGACTGTAATATCAGCTAAAGGTATTTATTCCAGTGGGATTATTATAAGAAATTCTACGAAAACATCATGTGAACATTTCTCTAATGTTTGAATTTCTGTAATTGATCTAATGTTGAAACACTAAACGAGTCTTAATGTTCATCAAAAACCGAGATCACAGAGATTTCCTAAGATCACGTGGACATGTGGTCTTGTGCAGCTCCCACATCTGAAACACACACACACACACACACACACACACACACACACACACACACACAGAATAATACACAGAAATGTTAATCCTGAACCTTGACTGAGAAGAAATGTAACTCTAACATCATTTGGAAAACTAGTCCCATCCGACCAGGGCTCAATACCACCATCAAACCAAGAGCAACAGCAGACCTGAAGACAGAACTAATGCTGAGAGGAGACCGGTGAATCATCTAGCACTCGCTCTGTGATTGGCATGAGAACGCTGTAAATAACTCTGGTTTCCCCGTCCTCATGTCTGTGAGCAAACTTGTTTAATATTCCTGTATAGAGAGTCCCATTTGCACAGCTTAAAAAGACTCAGTGTGGACCCGGTTTCAGTTCTGTAATCTCGTATATAAACAACAGATGCTCTTCGCTTTCAAAATACACTTTAAAAGATTATTAAAGCATCCGGCGATAATGCAGAAACCAAGAAATCACTTAGACAAATTAAGCAAACTCTCTCTTTTGTTTGTGAGGAGTGGTAAATCCGGCCGACTCTGTGTTCTTCATCCTGCAGCCGTTCTGATGCTCAGATTTCCCAGCGGTTCTCCTCTGATTATTGAAGGAAACATGAATACAGATCAATCCAGCCCTGCGCTTTCTGAATCACTAGAGACAACCTCAATAAACTTTCAATCCTCTTTAATCTGATAGATAGATAGATAAATGCATAGAGATTGACAATGCTTCAGTCAGAGATTACTCCTCCTCTTCTTGGAGACTTCCGACTGATCCAGCAGAGATTACTCGTCTACACTCCTCTTTCTAACATCACAATCATCACAGATGGCCTTCACTTCTACAAGATTTGACAAGATTCTGGCTTTTTAACTAATTCAGGATTAATCTGACAGACTTTCTGAACATCACACAGTCATAAATCACTGACTTCACTGCCTCTTTCTCATCACACGATCTAAATAAATCAAGGAAATCACAAATTGAGGATCCAGAACCAATCAGAGTCTCTCTAAAGACTACGCTGAATTATAACCCCATATATAAATATAATCACAACACCAGCAAACACTGCAATAGTTGTAGACGCTGCACTCAAGCAAATATTTTTTACTTATTTAAAATAAGCTGAATCAACACAATTCTGAAGATTTCATTGGAACAAATTAATTTGTTTATGTTTAATCCACATAAATTTGCTAAAAGTGTTAAGTTAACTTAATTTGTGTTGGGACAATATGAATGAATTGTGTGGAATCCCTGCATTTTTTTACAGTGTGTACAGCCGATGAAGGAACCAATAATCCTGAACATCCTCAACATCTCTCCAGGACTCAACACTTCTCCTGTTCAAGATGAAGCTTTGTAGGCTGTTTCAGATATGATGGGTTTTCTCAAGCTTGAAATGAAAAGACTGAAAGGAGTTTTAGTTATGGAGAATTACTTCTAAAGTCATCATGAAATAGAAGTTATGTTTTTTTTTTTACATTATTGTAACAAACATCCACTTGAAACAGTCCTAAAATGAAAAAAACATGTAGGGCGGTGCATGATTTAGTTCTTCAGGAACCGATTGAGTTGAATTGTGTGAAAGAGATCCGTGTGAAAGTTGAAGACCTTTGAAGAAAAACACATTCTGTGTGAACGGCCCCTGACTCTGCTGCAAATACACTAATGCCTCATTTCCTCTGAGTGGTACAGTACTATATGGTACGGTTGGGTACGGGTCACCTTTATCAGGCTTGTGTCTCCATTACCAAAAAATACCCAAAGCATACAATAAGTCCTTATTTGGGTTCTTAAATGAACAAAACATATACAGTCAGTCCAAACCTCTGATCTTTATTCTTCAGCAGCACACGTAACCTTAACCTCTTGTTAAAAAGAAATTCAGTCATTCCGAGTTCATAATAGTTGATGATTATAGTTAAACATGGCAGTGTGTTCATCTTTTGGCTGCTGAAAGAATCATTAGCTCCTTTGTTTTTCTATGCCTCATATGTATATATTATTACAGTGTAATGTCTCGGCTGTGTTCATTTGTTTTCATTCTCCTGCTTGTCCACGAGCTAGTGATGTTTCTCTGTAAACCAATAGCGTTCAACTGCGCGTCTTGCTCCGCCTTTTGGTACCCTTTTGTTGTGCTAGGTACCCTTAGGAAAAAGGACCCAAAAAGTGGTATGGTACGGTTCGCGTTTAGGTACCTCTTGACCATGGAAACGGCCATAAAAGCGCACTGACCTGTACTGAACCATACCACTCAGTGGAAACGGGCCATAACAGCACATTTTAAATGCTATGCAAGTGTGAAAAATCTCTATTTAAAGTCAGTGGAGCTGCATATAGCTTGAACCCATGTAAACACAGATGAAGTGCTAGTTTTCACACTTTAACACTTTAAAAATAAGCTGAGGATCGACCGTATGTGCTGCCTGATACCCCTCAGGAGACCACTCAGAACTGATGGTGTTTACTTTTACTCTTATTTTAGTGGCCAGTAAAGAGAAAGGGACAGTGAAAACAAAGAGCAGAGGACAGACAGATGAAATAATAAACACGAGAGGAATAGGGAGCTGCAGAATGAGCAAGAGAAACACACACGTCTGCATCAGACAGAGGGGAAAGACAGACCCTAAAGCAACGTGCAGGGAATTCAGCATCAGCTGCAGGCCGCTCCACTTTAGTCTCTCTCTGTTGCCATGGTGTCCTGGAGCAGCTGAGCTGAGCTGAGCACCTGAAACACAGGACTGGTCCAAACTAAGCTCAAACTTCACTGGCTAGCCAGCTAATCTAGCTTCAAGGTATAGAGCCTGCTGCTAAAGCAGCGTAACAGGGCTCTCAAATCTCCCGCATTCAGAGAAACTCACATTTCAAGCAGTTCACACACTACAGCTGGTGTTTCTCACATCGTGTCCTAACTGCACGTGACGCAACACCTCTGTCCATGTTAAAAGGAGTTTTTGTCTAAACGATTTGCAGGATTTCTGCAACATTGCAGCAGAACAACAGCATAAACCACTGTGAAAAAGACCACCTCAGGGACTGATTATGGGCTTTATTCAGTGTTAAATGCTCCCAATAAGCGATTAAACGCCATTTTACGTGACATTCATTGCCATACTGGAAGCAGATAGCAGATAGTTCACCTCTAATTATAATAACTAGCAGACGGTTTGAAAATGAAATTTAGACTCAGCGCAAACCAACAGCAGTCCGTCAGTAGCCTGTTAATAATGTTAACGATATGCTTTCATTAGATTAAAAGTCTGGTGTTTCTGTCATGTCGTGTTGCTGTTGTTCAGACACTGTGTAATGATGAGATGTAATAGCATGAGCCAGTATATAATTAATGCACCAGACACTGATCTGATGTTAGAATTGATCTCTGCTTATGTTACCCAGTGGCAAAGACTTTGTTATAGATAAGGAAAGCAGCAGAATGTAACCCACTAGCGTGAGTAATTAACACATATGAACCGATATAGCTCAACATAAGCATGAATGCACCTCTGAATGTGTATCTGAAGTGGACTAAAACCTTTCCTCAAAGCTGTCCCACCACTACTGAACAACCTGTTCCTGTCTCTAACAGTTCTGTATATGTGTTTCACTTCACGTCAAACGTCGACTACTGTATGCAGAAATAAACAGTACAACTTAACAGTGGGTAGCACATTGGCCTCACAACAAGAAGGTCGCTGGTTCAAGCCTCGGCTAAGTCAGTTGGTGTTTCTGTGTGGAGTTTGCATGTTCTCCCCATGTTGGCGTGGGTTTCCTCCACAGTCTAAAGACGTGCACCATAGGGGAATTGGGTAAGCTAAATTGTCCATAGTGTATGAGTGTGTGTGTGTGTGTGTGTGTGAATGAGTGTGTGTGGATGTTTCCCAGTGATGGGTTGCAGCTGGAAGGCCATCCGCTGTGTAAAACATACGCTGGATAAGTTGGTGGTTCATTCCGCTGTGGTGACCCCTTATTAATAAAGGGACTAAGCCAAAAAAGAAAATGAATGAACGAGCTTAACAGTGTAAAACTCTCCTACTCATGAGTTTACTCTCACTGTAATTATACTAAATTGGTTCAATCGTTTTGTTTGAGATTTCTGTAAGTGAATATTTAAAGAATTGAGATGCAAAACCTCTGTGTCGTCTGAAATTTGCATAGACAATTAACCTTTTTCTCAGCCTCCTCAACTATGTTGAGTTATTTCACTCTACAGACCATAAAAAAGACTTATCCTGTCAAGTTACTGAACCTACACACAGGAGCCTGATATAAACACTCAGTTCTTCATTATTATTAAATATCATCTGTAAATGACAGTGAGGAAAGATTATTGTTACATTACTGTTACTGATTATATAGTGTTATATATTATATTAAATTAAATTAAATTATATTCTATTATATTCTATTCTATTCTATTCTATTATATTATATTATATTATATTATATTATATTATATTATATTATATTATATTATATTATATTAAATTATATTATATTATATTATATTATATTATATTATATTATATTATATTATTTTAT
>CAIGQZ010027057.1:1701-11701 GCA_903798205.1 Danio tinwini | reverse complement strand
TATTTGTTTTCTATTAAAATTCTAAACTCAAGCTGCATTTTCTAGACAAGTAAAATATTGTCTTGTTTGGCGTGTGCAAAATAATCTGCCAACACGGTACGTAAAATAATCTGATTTCAAATAAAAAAAAAAAAGATTATTTTGCTTACCTTAAAGGCTTGTTTTAATGAAAAACTTACTTCGTTTTGACTAATTAGTTCTGAAAACAGGACAATATTTTTTTGCTTGTCTAGAAAATGCTTCTTAATTTCTGAATTTTTTTTTATATGTGGACTAGAAACTCTCTCACAATAGGGGTGATGTGGTCGCGGTTTGATTATTTTGAATAAATTAAAATTTGTAAAATTTATAAATTTTGAGCCAACTGTAGACAAGAAATTGGAGACTGTGAATTGGCTCTAATGTGAAGTGATAAAAGCGTGGATATCCGACTAGTGTCATGGGATTTAAAGTAGCCATGAAACAAAAATTAGCTTTGTCCTTTTTCACAAATCGTGACTTACATCCACTTACAGTTTTTTACAGACGCTAGGACCAGAGATGTATAAAGTACAAGAGACCCAGACTTAAGTAAAAGTACAAGTGCTCTATCAAAAAAGTGACTTGAGTCACATGCGTTGAAGTGCTCTTTAAGCATCATATGCATAGGCACCTATGGTGAAAAATCTACTTTTTAAGCTGTTTGGACAGACACATTTTTTTCAATTTAACAACATATAAACGGTGGACCAATTGGAGCGGTTTTAAGATCGACCGCAACTTGACGTAGGAGTGCGGTCCCCCTGCTCACCAATATTGATTGACAGGTGCGCATTACCATATCCTCAGTATGTTGTTTCACGTCCGCCATTTTCAGCATGTGAGTCAAAGCGACGTCACCAAAGAAACACCCTTGCTCTATGTTTAGATGTAAGGCTCATTGGGCTCAACATTCACCACGTTATCGCTCTCCTCCACGCCAGTGTTTGTGAGTTTTGGTGGGTTTGCATACATGTGTGCTTTTCATTGTGTCTTTCTTAACTTCAGCGGTTTGCATTTCCCGCAGTCACAGAAGCTCCATCATCTTAACTAGGTGCAGCTGGAAAGTGCAAGCGCGTTGCCTAACGTGCGCGTCCCTCCCCGGGAAATAACGAACTAACAACGTGCAGCGCCATGCATCTTGCGTTGTCGCTGATGAAAGTGGCGACCGTTGGGTTCGCTCACTATTCTGCCGCCTAGGTCGCCTCTATGGACGCGCTGGCCCTGCTCAGGACACTGTTCATATTTCTGCCGTGCCACAGAGCGTAATCTGAATAGTTTCATTTTAAATAACATGTGAATGTGTGCGTCTGGTGTGTCGTGTCGTGGCTCTGAGCGGCGCATCAGGTGTATGACGCCCTTTAGTTATAGCCTCAAGCAGGTCGTACACCAGAAGCGCCGCTCATCGACACGCAGGGTCGCGCCATGCAGCGGCATGCATTTCTGAATTCTAAACATAAGTTTCTATCAGGGGACACACACCGG
Source organism: Danio tinwini (assembly GCA_903798205.1). Taxonomy (NCBI): domain Eukaryota; kingdom Metazoa; phylum Chordata; class Actinopteri; order Cypriniformes; family Danionidae; genus Danio; species Danio tinwini. The sequence goes on along the minus strand of CAIGQZ010027057.1, from coordinate 10,198 downwards.
CGCCGCAAGTGTGCAATACTTCAACTGTCATGTGGGTGATGTGTCGCGGTGCATCCGGTGTGTGATGCCCTTCAGTCACAGTTAATTCACTGTGCTTTATTAGTCTCGGTGTAGGCTACAAGCTCGGAGCTTTAAACTAGCACACAGTTTGCTGTAAAACTACACAAAGACACAAATGATTTTGTCCTCTCTGCTTGGTCTGTGTCCGAGTCCTACATGTACGTCTGAATGCTGGTCCTCTCATGTTGCTTCTCTCTGTCTGCCTGTCTATTGCAATACACAAAGCAGGGGAGCTCTTGGCTCCGCCCCCTTGTTAAGTTGGGCGGGAAGTGGAAACTAGTTTTCATGTGAAGCAACACGCCCCTAAAACAGCGAGCTGTGTACACGCCCCCAAAATGACACTTTAACACATCATAATAAAAAAATCTGAATTGTGTTTTGAACTGAACCTAAACTGGCACACTCAGAAGAACCATAATATTAATATTACATCCTAAAAAAGGGGTAAAATAGGTGCCCTTTAAGTGGAAGTACTGAAGTATTCAACATTTTTTGTACTTAAGTATTGCAAGTAGTTTATTTAAAATTGTACTACTCAAGTACTGAAAGTAAAAGTACAAGTATTGCGTTATGTAGTTATTTCTTTAAAAAGCAGTCAAAAGACATTGTTTTGTTTATTTTAAATATCTTTTTTGGGGCACAGGATTAAGCAGAACAAAAAGAACCATGGTTTACGATTTATAATATAAATATATAAATATATATATATATGATGAGTCAAAAACAGCATTCAGCGTGACAGCCTTTATGATAGACAGTTAACATTGTGAACATTGCAGCATGATATGAATGGTAGTTAACTTATCTAGCTCTTATGGATAGCTGAAACTGCTGTTTTGTGTATTATATTATCTTTAACTTGACATGTTTCTTCAAATGTGACAGTAGAGTATGCACTTCACTCTATATGAACTGTCTTTCACTCCGACAAATGCAAACATTGGTTCTAAATAGGGTCACGGTGGTCTTTTTCCTCATCACCATGAACAGTTGAAAGTGAAGGAGTTAAAGGTGGAATTTCTGGGTTTTCTATGTCTAAAACAAACTAAAGTGCTCTCTCTTCTTTGACCGTCCGCTCAATTGTAACGAGTAACTATGCAACACATAAAAAATCTACTGGAGTAAAAGTATTAAGCTCATCGAAAATATGTACTGAAGTAGAAGTAGAAGCAGGAGAAAAAAAAACAATACTCCAGTAGAGTACAGATACAACCTTTTAGCACTCAAGTACAGTAGTGAAGTAGTTCTACTTCATTACTCCACATCTCTGGCTAGGACACATTTCTTAATACTTGGGTCACTTTTGCAAAAGCATTCAGTGACTACATCTGTCAAACTTCATCAATTCTGTTCTCACTCAGACACAACAACTGCCAGAAATCTGTGTACGTACAGGACATTTAGCTCATGCTTACCTCTTTTACAGTCTATGGTGCTAACATACTGTTTTCACAACTGTTCAACTCCTGTTCAGAACAGAAACATCATGCAGAACTGAAGAAGACCGCAGAATTCAACAGCGATATTTGATTAAACATATTTCAGATCTAAACATGCAGTTTAAGCAGCCAGATTAGCATCACTGTTGTGTCTGTATCAGTGGATGGTGTTTCTACAAACTCTTGGATTTTGGAATAACTCAGTGCAAAACTAAAAATAAATAAAGGACATCAAATATTGAGGAGTTCTGCATCATGTCTGATTCACTCCAGTAACATATACTGCAGTCAGAAACAGAGACGTGTCCTTATTTTACACTAGAAAACACTGTCTAATGCTACATGTTGGTAGTGTTTTCAGCTCGTTGTTTTGTGGGTGACAGTGTGTGTTTGTCATTTGTCAACCTTTGCTAGTGTTCTGGAGGAATGAGGTTTATTTGAGAGCTGAATAAAGTGTTTTGCTAGTTGTTGTGCATTGTGAATGTGAAATGAATTGTGGGAAGAGTTTAACAAAAGTGACTTGAGTATTGAGAAATGTGTCCTAGCGTCTGGAAAACACTGTAAAATAGTCCTGAAATTTGAGAAAAATGTAGGAAGATGCATTATTTTATGTTTTGGGAACTGATTGGATTGCTGAATGAAGAGCGTTGCAAACAAAATGAAAGAAGATTAAAGAATGGATGAATTCAGAGCAGAAATAAGACACACCCTGATAGCCCCGCCCTAAAGGACTGATAGCCCCTCCCTAAAGGACTGATAACCCCGCCCTAAATGAAGGATAGTTCCGCCCTAAATGACTGATAATTCCGCACTAAAGGACTGATAGCCCCGCCCTAAATGACTAATAGCTCCACCCCAAAGAATTTATAGTCCTGCCCTAAATGACTGATAGATCTGCACTAAAGGACTGATATACCCACCCTAAATGACGGATAGTTCCGCCCTAAAGGACTGTGAGCCCCGCCCTAAATGACTGATAGTCCTGCCCTAAATGACTGATAGATCCGTCCTAAAGGACTGATAGTTCCTAACTAAAGGACTGATAGTCCCGCCCTAAAGGATTAATAGCTCCACCCCAAAGAATTGATAGTCCCGCTGTAAATGACTGATAGTCCTGCCCTAAATGACTGATAGTTCCGCCCTAAATGACTGATAGTTCCGCCCTAAAAGACTGATAGTTCCGCCCTAAAAGACTGATAGTCCTGCCCTAAAGGACTGATAGCCCAACCCTAAATTATAAATAGCCCCGCCCTGAAAGACTGATAGCCCCACCCTAAATGACAAATAGACCCGCCCTAAAGGACTGATTTATCCACCCTAAATGACTGATACTCCTTCCCTAAAGGACTGATAGCCTCACCCCAAAGAATCGATAGTCCTGCCCTAAAGGACTGATAGCTCTGCCCTAAATGACAATTAGCCTCGCCCTAAATGGCTGATAGCCCCACCCAAAAGAACTGATAGTTCCGCCTCCTGAAAGACCCATAACCCCACCCAAAATGACTGATAGCTTCACCCTAATGGACTGGTAGCTCCACCCTTATTGACTGATAACTCTGCCCTAAACGACTGATAGTCCCACCCTAAAGGACTGATAGCCCTGCCCTAAAGTCAGTCCATGTGACCAGAAGTAAAATCGTTTCGAGGGGGAGGAAAGGATATTTGATTAAAGTATATGAGGGCAAATAAATTTTTACAAAATAATTAAATAGTTTACAACAACAAGATAAATAGTTTACAACAAGAACTACTATATACATATAAAAATCAGAAGAGCAGATTTAGATTTCATGGTGACCTGAATGGTATGTAGTGTTGTCACAATACTGGAATTTTGGTACCAATTGGTACTGGAATTTTAAAAACGTCCATTTCCTAATAAGAATTAAGTGTTATTTAGCGTGTTCTTAAACAGCTGATTTGCTTTTGTGTTCATGAGCTCAACAGAAATGACAGAATAAATGTTAGCGGGAAATGGACGGTTTTTAAAATTCAGTATAGATTCGTACCAGTATTCCAGTATCGTGAAAAAACTACGGTGAAGTGCTTTGAAATGTGTGTTTTTTAATTCAATGTTTGACATAATCGCAACCAAAACATGAAGAGAGGGCGGGACATAGAGTAGCTCCTCCCCTTTAAAAATCCACCAATAGCGTTGTGTTTTCGCACAGCTCTGCCAGTGAGAGTGGTTGAGCTCAAGTGCATCAAATGAACAGCCAGTGAGAAGAAGGGGGCGGGGCATGTCAGAGGATACTAGAGAGCATTTGATTGGTCAGAAGATTTGATGAGAAACTGAAGTATGAGGAGACGGCAGAAAAATGTTGATTCATTTAGACCAGGGGTCACCAAACTTGTTCCTGGAGGGCCGGTGTCCTTCAGATTTTAGCTCCAACCCTAATCAAACACACCTAAACAAGCTAATCAAGGTCTTACTGGGTATACTTGAAACACCCAGGCAGGTGTGTTAAAGCAAGTTGGAGCTAAACCCTGCAGGGACACCGGCCCTCCAGAATCGTGATTGGTGAGCCCTGATTTAGACGGAAGAGACAAACTGCAAACTTTACATGTTTATATCCTCTACGTGTGAATTTGGCACACTAGCTCATAGATATCCTTAAAACTAACTTCTGAAACACTTATTTTGATTTCACGGTGGCTTTAAAGAGTGTTTGACTTCAGACAGTAAGTGGAGTCTGTAAAAGCTGGAGCCAATAGCAGAGCCCATGTGCTTGTCCAGGTTATTTATTTTTCCAGAATCAGGGTTTTTCTGACCTCCATTCCAAACCAAGGCTGATGATGATGATGGAGATGAAGATCCTCCCACAGAGATCCTCTATAAGAGTGTGTGTTGCTCTACAGGGCGCAGTAAGCCTCCAGCATGTGCTCAGTGAGTGTGTGTGTGTGTTTCTCTGCTCTCCTCCTCCTTCTCCTGCTGTTAGTCAGGCGTCTGCTGGACGGTGTGTGTTCCTCCAGTGTGTCGTTCCCGTGTCTGCCACGTCTGCCGCTGTTGGGGAGTTTACTGCATCTGCGCTCCAATCTCCCGCCACACCTCCTCTTCACACAGGTACATTTAGCAAACCAAAAACTCAAACTGAGGCTATCGTTCCAAAAATATTTAGCTGAAATATTTCACTAAAAACTTTGATTTCACAATAATTGAAGAAATCTAAAAGTTTTGAAAATAGAAATGTTGTCTCATTCTTTGTGCAAATAAGTTTTAAGGTGGGCAACAGTAGGGGGTCTTCGATTTTGTATTTTGCGCTTTAAAATGCGCCACACATTCTCTATTGGAGACAGGTCAGGACTGCAGGCAGGCCAGTCCAGTAGCTGTATCCTCTTCTTCCGCAGCAGGACTCTGTAATGTGAGCAGAATGTGGTTCTGCATTGTCTTGTTGAACTCTGCAGGGTGTCCCTGGAGAAGAAGGCAGCATATAGTGCTCCAGAATCTCTCTGTACTGTTCAGCATTAATGAAGCATCACAGAAGGGCAAGTTACCTTTACCAAGGGCACCGACACAACCCCAGACCATGACAGAGCCTGGCTTCTGGACTTGTTGCTGGTAACAGTCTGGATGATCCTTTTCCGCTTTGGTCTGGAGCACACGACATCCCAAAAAATATCTGAAATACTGATTCATCTGACCACGGGACACGTTTCCAATGTGATCATTTTGAAAATAGACATTTTGCGCATCACAGATGGTTAGAAAAAAAACGCTTTCAGCAAGTGTCGCAGCTAGGACACGGTGTAAGACCAAAACTAGATTCAAAAGGAGCTTCAGTGGTAATTAAGTGAAGTTTATTTATAAACTATTTTCGAGAGGATCACATGATTATGATTGAACACGGCTGGTTTGCATGAATGATTCACCAATCAGACGATTCCTAACCCACTATAAAGAGCCAGGGTTTCTCACTACAGTCATCTTCATTTTGAAGAATCCCCCCTTCCACTCCTCCACCTTTCTCTTCATAGGGCGGCACGGTGGCCCAGTGATTAGCACTGTTGCATCACAGCAAGAACCTCACCGGTTCTAGTCCTTTAACAGGCCGGCTGTCGTTTTTGTGCAAAGTTAGCATGTTCTTCCCGTGCTTGCGCGGGTTTCCTCCGGTTTCCTCTCACATTCCAAAAACATGCACTACTAGTGAATTGATCAATCTAAATTTAGCACTACAGTCAAACCCTCATCCAGCAGCATAGCTCTTCATAGCAATCATTTTCTGTCATCAGCTCTTTAAAAAAAAAAAAAAAAGAGTTCTCAAGATCTACCTGAGCTCACAGCTCCCCTTGCGCCCAGCAAACGGGAGGGAGCCCAGGGCTCAAGGTCATTTTGAGCTCAGGGCTCTCTCCCGGGACAGCATGCCAAACTTGCTTATAATCAATCATCAGCTAAGTGTGAACTCTTGAATGTATTGGTGCTCTCTGGATCAGGGACTCTTTAAAGTATGCAAAACAACATAATCATTCCAAGGCACTTTGAAAACTATTTTACTATTTTAACAGTAGAGAAAATAATACAACAACAAACAAATAATAACGTCAAATTCTTGATTATTGACAGTTCAGTAAAGGCAGAATAAATGCAGCATTATTCCCAAAGATCAAACAGCTAATACAATTTTTTTTTATTCATTTTCCTTCGGCTTAGTCCCTTATTTATCAGGAGTTGCCACAGCGGAATGAACCGCCACATATTTCAGCATATGTTTGACACAGTGGATGCCCTTCTAATTGCCAACACGGGGAGAACATGCAAACTCCACACTGAAACGCAAACTGGCCCAGCCGCGACTCGAACCACTGAGCCATCATGTCACCATCATAATTTCAACAATATGTAAATAATAAAATATTTGAAAGAAATATGATTGAAAAAAAAGCTGTTAGGAAAAACAGAAGAAAAAAACGAGTTCTCCATATAAGACTGAGGCTATGTCGTTCAAAAAAACATTTTCGCTAACAAAAATTGTAAATTTCACAATAAATAAAAAAACTGAATTAAACGAAACTGAACTGAAATACAAACTGAAATAAATCATCATTAGCAAAAATATAATTGTTTTCTGTATTAATAAGCACTTATTTTTTTGGACTTATATAATGACCTGCTGTGGATGTTCAGAGATTCACCAGTAGATGGCGCCAAACACAACTGTCGAGCAGGATTATTATATACAAAACAGTCTTCTGTATATAAACACTGTGTACTTTTCTTCAGTTGCCAAATAACGTAAACAAGGTAAAAAATAAAGAATTGAGTCCTAAATCTTTGCATTTTATTTACTTTTTTTGTTTTGCCTTGTTAATTTTGTGTGGTTTTGATTTCAGTGTTTGTTCAAACTATTATTTTATTTTATTACAAATAGTTTTGCATAAGACTAAACTTTGTTCTGGTCGACACTGGACGTGTTAACTTGTAAAAACTGAAATGACTAAAATTAAACTGAAACTAGGGGGTGGCACGGTGGCCTCACAACAGGAAGCTCGCTAGTTCGAGTCCCAGCTGGGTCAGTTGGTGTTTGTGTGGAGTTTGCATGTTCTCCCCGTGTTGGTGTGGGTTTCCTCCTGGTGCTCCGTTTTCCCCCACAGTCCAAACACATGCGCTATAGGGGAATTGATCAACTAAATTGGCCGTAGTGTATGAGTGTGTGTGTGAATGAGTGTGTATGGGTGTTTCCCAGTACTGGGTTGCCGCTGCATAAAACATATGCTGAAATAGTTGGCGATTCATTCCACTGTAGCGACCCCTGATAAATAAGGGATTAGGCTGAAGAAAAATGAATGAGAACTGAAATTAGATATATACAAATTAAATAGAAATGTGTTCAGAAAATTAAAACTAGACTAAAACATTAATGAAACAAACTAAAACTAAACTAAAACGAACAGAAAATGTAACAATACTGTAGTATTGAATTTAGTTTTAATGCATTACTAATGGTGTTTCCTCTGGGTGCAGCTGTCGGTTCGCTATGGGCCGCTGTTTGGGCTGTACGCCGGGCCGCACCTCACGCTGGTGGTCAGCGAGATCAGTCTAGTCAGAGAAGTGCTGCTGCAGCGGGGCAGAGAGTTTGCCGGAAGACCCAAGATGGTGAGCACACTCCAACAATCACACTTCTGTCACGATTTACCCTGACATCTAAAGACTGTAATATCTGACATAGCAAACAGGTTTCTAACAAGCCTGAAGGACTCAGTTCATTTGATCAGGTGTGTGTATAATTAGGGTTAAATCTAAACAGAGCTGCAGCCCTCAAGGGCCTGAGTTTGACACTCCTGGATTATACACATTTCAGTGATAACAGAAGACTAATTACCTCAGAGAAACGCAGAGCACCCATACACTGCAGAGCTTTTTTATGTCCTCCATAAACACAACTTGTTTCAGAGCTACAGCAAGGGTTGTATCTCTCTCTGTGGTGTGTGTGCAGGTGACCACTGACCTGTTGACTCAGGGTGGGAAGGACATTGCGTTTGCAGACTACAGTCCACTGTGGAAGAACCACCGGCGTCTGGTGCACTCCTCATTCACACTGTTCGGCGAGGGCTCCAATAAACTGCAGACCATCGGTAAACTGAAGACTCGCACTGTTTGATCTAGATAGATTTAACTTCAGATTGATTTAGATTGTGTGCACTATAAACTTAATGTAAAAAAATAGAACTTTGTAACATTTTACAAGTTTGTAACAATTCTAGAATCTTGAAACAATTTAGTACTTTAACAATTCTAGAACTTTAACAATTCTAGAACTTTAACAATTCTAGAACTTTTTAACAATTCTAGAACTTTTTAACAATTCTAGAACTTTTTAACAATTCTAGAACTTTAACAATTCTAGAACTTTAACAATTCTAGAACTTTAACAATTCTAGAACTTTAACAATTCTAGAACTTTTTAACAATTCTAGAACTTTAACAATTCTAGAACTTTAACAATTCTAGAACTTTTTAACAATTCTAGAACTTTAACAATTCTAGAACTTTAACAATTCTA
>CAIGQZ010027055.1:4155-14661 GCA_903798205.1 Danio tinwini | reverse complement strand
TACAGTTTAGTAAAAATCGTAGTTTAAATCAGTTTATAACTATATAATTTTTTTATTAATATCTATAATAACTCATTTTAATGTGACACATTATTACTTGTTTTTAATATTTTACAACAAAACTATTTTAACTAAGTATGACAACATTAAGATCCTGAATTATACACTTAATCCTACAATTAGACAGTCTGTTATGTTTTCTTTGAGTATGTGAATAAAGTCATAAGTGTTTAACCAATTATTTTTATTTACATAATTTGAGTTCAGAAACTGCAGAGATGTTAAAGTGATCGTTATGATATAATAATGAAATAATGACTGAATTGGGAAACCATAAACTGTTCAGTCTAATGAATGGCAATCGTAGCACGGACGGTCTCAATCGCAATATTTGTGAAATACAGTAGGTGGCAATAATGCTCCTAAGGAGTTAGTTAGTTACCATATATGGTTTGCCTAGATTGTGTGTGCTAGATTGTGTGTGCCTGAAACGTGTGTGGTTCTGCGGGCCTGCAGCTGGATATATCTCGTTGGTGGGGCGGTGGATGGAGGAGGATTGTCGCAGTCGAAAAAGTGAGCGGGGCGGAGGTGTCGCGGACGAAAGTGAAGAGGGTTGGGGAGTCGCGGAAGAAAGTGAAAGTGAACAGCGGACGGGTAGGAGAGTGGTCGACCAGAGGGATCGGTAAAATGAGGTGCCGGATCAGATTTCAGAGGTTCCGGATCCGGCGTGTTCTGGCACAAATTAAGCCCTGGTCCCACCACAACTTTTCCCATCATCATTATATCTTACAGGGAAGCCAAAATGCTTTTATGCACGCGATTTGAATGACGCGGGAGGCGATCTCTCTGCAATGGTTATAAATGTTGGATTAACCGACAAGTTCAAAATCAATTATTACTCCACGGGTCACGTGCGTTCTGAACCGTGAGTTGTGATCCGCACAGATCACGGATCAACAGTGATCCGTTTCACCCCTAATATATATATAAATATATATATATAAACATTATTAAAAGAGTTTTGAGTAATAACACAAATTATATCAAGTTATCTCCAAAAAAAAGTCTGCATGTGTATTTAGGGATATTTTGCCTTTGAAAATATCAACACAGGCTCATTTTGATTACATACCTCTATATACATTTCTGGAGTGCGCCAAATAAGTCCCAGGAGGTACATTTTTTTGCAGTTTTTGTTTTGTGAATCCACCAGAGGCTGCTGTGTATGCTTTTTAACATTTCAAATTTCTCTGGCGAGTGCCATTCACACCTGCTCTTCTCGCATAAATCCACTAGAGGCTGCTGTCGATTGACTGACTAAACGACCAACCGACCGACTGACTCGCCCTCCTCTGTCTCTAAACCCAACCTATAGTGTTTTCAAAAGCACCGATTGACCAGTGACCACCCACTTCCCTAAAACCCAACCGATGTTTTAAAAAGCAATGCAGAAATAGAAAAGCCCTCACGGCAGCCTGATTTTTACCACGTTTCACATTTTACCACATTCTCACCATGTTACTTACTTGTTTGTTTTATGTTTTGGCTTTTGTTTTTGTCTTAACTGCATTCTGGAACTGTTCTTTACCAGACTCAGATCCCGCCATTAAGGTCATCTCCTCTCTGCGTCTTAAATACTCTCTGAGCCACTGGACAAACTGGTAACAGTGGGAAAGCCGTCCATACGGAGGTAAGCTGTCCGCTTGTAACCATGAAAAGGAACGGTGTCATAATACACCGTAACATTCGTTTTAAAGACAAAATGCAGCCGTACGCTCCTCTGGCTACATAATTCGTGATCTCCAGAAATATATATAGGGCTACATTTCAGAATGAGCCTATGTTGGAAAATATAAAGACACACACTATACCTATTTTTCAATGTCTCCACCACTTAATAATCATACATTGAATTATCAATAAATAAGACAATATTTCATCATTTTTGCATGTTTACTCTACAACATTTAATAAACATTTGCATGTAACCTCTATTTTCTGAATTATTTGTAATTTCAGTAATTAATAAAATGCATTTTTGTGTCTGTCCCTACATTCTGATTAACTCTGTTATATCTGTTATCAAAGGAAGAACAATCAAAATCAGTTTTATTGCCAAGTGTGCTTCACACACACAAGGAATTTGTTTTGGCAACAGAAGCTTCCAGTGTACATAAAGTGACAAGTGACAACACAAAATTAAATATGAGAAAAAAAAAAAAGGCGATAAACATTAAACAGAGATGCAGTTAGTCAAAAACTATCTGGATGTTGAGTTGTATGTACAGATTTGTTGTGAATATACAGGTTATAAGGTGCTGTGTACCAATGCGAATAGAGAGAGTATTGCATTGTATATTGGTATAAGGTGCTGTGTACAAGTGCGTATGAGAAAGTATTGCATGTTTATTACACAGTAGGAGAATATTTAACTGTTCATGAGGTAGATGGTCTGAGGAAGAAACTTTTCCTGTGTCTGGCTGTTTTTGTGCTTGGTGCTCTGTTGCGCCGACCAGACGATAACAGTTCGAACAGGTAGTGTGCTGGGTGTGAGGCATCCAGAGTGATTTTGCGAGCAAAAATTCAACAATACTAGCATACTAACAAAAATACTAACATTGAGGACTTTGAGAAAAAATATGCTTTTATCAGCAGCAGGGTGGATTACTGTAAAGAACTACTCACTGGCCTTCCCAAAAAGACAGTGAGACTGTTGCAGCTCAGTTGCAGACAACTAGAATCCAGTCAGTGTTGCCAGATATAGCTGAATTTTTCCAGCCCAAAAACTGTCCAAAACAATTTATTTAAATCAGAAATTAGCCTGGTTACTTTAACTGTCCCAATTTATGAACCATACAGCAACCCACACCAACGGTCACAGAAGCACAATAGTAAAATTACAACATAACCAAATCAGATCAAAACACTGCGCCCCTCCCACCCACACACTACACTTATTGTTGTATAGATTACACTACCTATTAGATATTGAATATTTAAATGGTTTAATTATTATATTTAAACACGTTGCCATAAAATTATATCTAGCCATTATTATTATTATTATCGACTTATTATTATATTTTAAGTATTATCATTTATTATTAATATTTTACTAAATTTTTTTACCCATAACCATGTGCGAGTACAAGAGATGGTATTTTGCAAAAAGATGTTAGACCTAGCTTTAGATCAGGGATGCCAAACACAGTTCTGGAGGGCCGGTGTCCTACATATTTTAGTCCCAATTAAACACACCTGAACCAGCTTATCAAGCTCTTTCTAGGTATACTAGAAACTTCCGGGCAGGTGTGTTGAAGGACGTTGGAGCTAAACTATGCAGGACACCGGCCCTCCAGGACCGAGTTTGGGCACCCCTGCACAACAGGATGCTAAAGAACTCATGGAGTAGGAGCATGCAGTAATATTTAAAAAGAAATTTGCATTTAAAATGTACGTTTCATAACCGTTCCAAATTTTGCCAACCCACCTAAGCCATTTTTTTTACCCGCACAATCAAATTTGAAACGGCCCAATCTGGCAACACTGAATCCAGTACATTATTTTCATCCGCAGGGCCAAAAGTGCCTATACTTGAAGAAACACTCGCATCTGTTTTACAATTGTTTCTTTTATAATTATACACAGCTGAACAATCAGAGATTCAATAATTGCTGATGAGACAGAAACACAGCAAAAAATAGGACTGTGCAAACGGGGAGCCGTCATCATCATCATCACGGTGGCGTATTTCTGTTAATATCAGCCACACAGACAAAAAGAGAGATGCACGCAGAGCGATTAGCATGTAGACCGTAAAGGACACATCAGCATTTTCGCTTCGCCTCCTCCTGGAGTGAAAAGACAAACTCAACTCTTTGTAGATAAACAGATGAGCAGCACGTTTTTTTTGTTTTTTTTGTTAACTTTATCAATACCTTACAAGCAGCCATTAAATCGGCGGTCGCAGGACTCTAACGCTTTAAAGGAAAGTCATTGAAGACTGAACACAGTGATGCTGAGCAGCGGTCAGGCCCACATTATGGGTTTATCTCTACAGTAACCGTCACAGAGAAAATCAGAATACTAGTATCTGCCTAATAAATACTACAACTTAAATGTGTTATTCCTCAGAACACTCCAGTATTCACACAGCAACCACTTAGCAACTTAGAAGCATCACCCGGAGCATCTTAGTAACTATCTATCAAACTAGTAGCATACTTACAAACCACCCAGAATACCTAATATTTGGCAACAGCCCGTTAATGTACAAGCATCTACTTAGAACAAATTTAAAACCATCTAGCTATTGATGATGTTTAACAGAACAAGGAATTTTTCACAGTATTTCCTGTAATAATTTTTCTTCTGGGAAAAGTCTTATTTGTTAAGGGACTAAGCCGACAAGAAAATGAATGAATGAATGAAAGTCTTATTTGTTTTATTTCGGCTAGAATAAAAGCAGTTTTTTATTTTTAGAAAAACATTTTAAGGTCAATATTATTAGCTCTCTTAAGCAACATTTATTTTCGGTTGTCAACAGAACAAACCATCGTTATACAAAAACTTTCCTAATTACCCTAACTAGCATTTGCTAATCGCTGGTGATTGTGACAGGGTAATTAGGCAAGTTTTTGTATAATGATGGTTTGTTTTGTTGTTCACATATAAATATTGCTACTACAAATCTGCCACATTATTGAACTACAAATCCCGTCATGTACTTCACTCACACACCTGGCCTAGATTCCTCTTGATTGCAAACACACACAGCTGAAGTTGTTCAGGACTTAATTTGACTGATTTATACTTCTGCTTCGAGTCACGGGACCTGCCTTGCGCGTAGTCATGCATTTAAAATTCTGTGTGCTGTTTGTGTTGCTCTGCAATAACACTTCTGAAACACTAGCTGGTATTAGGTGTTTATGTTCCTCTGTGTCGAGCTTCTTCGCATGTGTTGTTTTTCTGAACACTACCTTAAAGGGCCATGAAACTCCCTTTCTCAGCAGGGTGTTTTCACACCTCTAGTTTGGAAAAAGTCAGGAAAGTGGGCGTGTCCAGCTCTGTTTAGGTGGGAGTGTCAGGGGAGGGAAAGAGGAAAGGATTAGCAAATATGGGAGTTTCCATTTGGGCATGCGTTGATTTTCACAGAGACGAGACAAATAGTGTTGCCAGATTGGGCGGTTTTGAATCCGATTGTGCAGGTAAAAAATCAGCTACATCTGGCAACACTGGAGGCAAAACAAACACACAGACGCAGGGGAGAAAGACAGTGACTGTGTTTACATGGACATCAGTAATCCAATTATTTGCCAAATTATTAATTTGTCGACTTTAACTGCAGTTTGGCACTTTCACTTCTTATTCAGGAACATTTCCTCCAAGTCCCCAGTGACAAACGAGAGAAACTGCTGGAGAACAGAGTTTTAATGGAGTATTTGATACCGCATGGCTTATGGGAGAAAAAAATCCTGCTCATTTCTCGGTTACTTAGATGCAATCGTTAGGTAGCGTCAGAAAGCCGTGTGTGTATAGACTATCCAGTCACAAAATGCGGTGAAAATCCTACACGATGGTAATAGTTTGATTGTGGCGTTTACATTCAAAGAGCAGCATTTACAGCGGACTTTTCAGTCTATAATATTGTACTATAATATTTTTTTAAGTGATATATTTTAAACTTAGTAACTAAATCATTTTGACTAAGGTATGTCTTTAAAAACTGAAAGGGCACTGCTAAAGATATGAACTAACTTTGCCATCTGAATGAACAAACAAAGGGCACTGCTTTCACACACACTTACCAAATCTGTAGACACAGGACAATCAAACTGGAGCCGTGTCTATTTTAAAAGGAGACGAGCGGCAAATCCGGATTTCATTATTTCAAGATGAGAAAAGCTCTCGGGTAAAAATGTTCCTTACAAACACATTTCTGTCTCGTGCGCTGTAATCCACACGTGAGTCCAGCTCCCCTCTCATAGCGGGTAAATGAAAACAAAACCTTCGTTGCAGCACAATAATAAACGCAGCACATTAATAAACACAACACTGTCGACCCATGTCTCCAAATTCTCGTTTCTTTCACTTGTTTTGGCGTCTCTTTGTCCTCTGAACACTGTAATATGTAAACAGTCTTCGAAGCTATCATGCATACTACAGTTTTTCTCAGTGGCTTTGGTGTATTTCTCACAACACTATTTACATTTGCACAACAGTTAATGCATTTCTCAAAACAATTAGTCATTTGTGCACATCATAGTAGCAGTTTCTCATTCCTTCCTGCAAACTGCAAATGCTTTCGGACATGCATCAATTGCTTTCATACAACTCTGTGCTGTTTGTAACATTCTCATTTGCTTATGTCATGTCAGTCAAAATGAACTAAACTTGTGGATGCTGAATAGTCATTCCATATAAAACTAATAGTCCTCATTTCATTACTAGAGTCATTACAAAAATGTTGAACTAGTTGTCAAAATCTGTCGAGCTCATTTTATTTAAAAACTGTAAATCTGTATTTTTTTTCTGAAAATGTCTTCTAAATTGAACAATTTCATGACTGATTTACAGACCTGTGTATGTTGTAGGTTCAGTTTCAATATGTACTGCAATATTGTTTTTCAGTTGTGCACAGCTCTACCCAGAGGAAGTTTATGTTTGTTGTAAATAAGGATGTGTTTATTCGTTTGCACAATGCTGTGAATAAATTGGAATAGCAAAGAGCAAATGCAGTAAAAATGTGAAACATACATATTCAGTGTCTTGTACTCAGATACCTCACTAAATGCAGTGATGTCTAACTTTACTGTACTTTTCAAATTGCTGTGCAAATAGTATATAGTGCTCTCTTGAGCATTTTCAGGACGTGTCACCAAAATCTGACTTTTTTGCATTGGAAAAAATGTACAAAGTAAAGTGTCATAATGAAAACATGACAAAGCCATTTGACTGTCTTGTTCATAAACAATGGTGGCAGGACTTTGCATTTTGATGACACTGGCACTTTCATTGTATACTTGCTTTTCAGGAATGAGCTCTCCATTTTGAGCAAGTGACACACTTTTGCAGGTTATCCACTAGGTTTTGCAGTTTGTACTAATTGTTTTGAGAAATGCATGAACTGTTGTGCAAATGTAAATAGTGTTGTGAGAAATACACCAAAGCCACTGAGAAAAACTGTCCTTCTCCAAGTCCTTCATTCAGTCTCCACGCTGGACTACACGCAAGTATCCAATCTCCGTGACGCAGCTTCAAAAATTCTTTTCAAACTGGAAGAACAAATTTGCTCAAAATAACGCAAAAACAAGCAATTTTCACTTTTTAGTGCAATATATGTGTCCTAATAATGTTTATAGCAGCGTGGGACACTTATATGATTGTTATGTATTGGTGTTATTTGTGCTCTGTTGTGTTTTTCTTTTCTCTCTCGCTCTGTTCTCCCGTATCTGCTTACATTATTCTCAGGTTCCGTTCATTGGTCCTTCCCGGTTAAATCACTCTTACGTCACATCCAATAAGCAAAGACCACCTGTCATAAAAGTGCGCGCCAGACCCGTCAACGGCCCTTCCTTTTTCCTTTATTCTCTTGTCCCTCTAGTTGCTGTTGTTGCATTGCGTTAAAGAATACCCTATCTGACTGTGTTTTGTTGTTGCCCGTTTCTGTGTGCACGTTATCCGTCCGTAATTTATCTCATTCCATTTCTCCTATTCGTTGTTTACGATGCTTGGACGAAGCGGACAGGTAAGAAGGTCACGTGACATACATTTGCAACACGTAGGACTACTCTTGTGTTAGTACATTAGGTTAGGGGCGAGCGCCACCCCTTGTACTTTTTTGCATAGACAGAGTAGGTAGTTAGGACTCGGAAGACTCTTCGCGTATTAATTATTTTGATTTCATATATTTAGTTAGTTAGATGCTTCTGGGGAGTTAGATATAGTTTGGGTTTTGTTCTTTTTATTTCTTTAGCGATGCCCATGTCCCTTCAGTACATTTTTTGAATGAACTATCCATTAAAAAAGGAAAAATATTTAAACAAATTGGTTCATTTTAAAGCGAGATGCTAATAGCCTAATCCTATTCAATAATTTATGCTTAGCTAATATATATATATATCAGGAAAATAAAAAGTTTTTTTCTTCAAAAACTCAAATATTAGCCTATACTCAAGTATTTTTCCATGTTTTAAATAGAACTACCACTTATTTCAAAATGGCATAAATATAAACATGTTAAAAATGTACAGGCTCATTTACATATTTCACTATAATAATATAAGTCATAATAGTAAATTTTTTTAACAAAGATACAACACAATATTTCACTTTGATCTCACTCTGATATGCAGTTAAAATGAGGACATTCACTGAGTGGTTTTGTCACTGTTTTATCCTGTGCATGAATGTATGATATATAATGCCACATGCACTGTAATGTGTTTTATAATCATAGTTAATTGATAATAAATGTTCGTTAAGAGTTGCATTTTTGTTGGAGGAACAGCTGTGATGATGAGGGGAGCGCCGAGGAAACCGTAGATGGGGAAACCCGATTGGTACATGTGATACAAGTGTTTCTATAGCAAAGAACTGCAAATATGCTGATATTATAACAATCTATAGATAAACACACCTTCTGCTCTCACTCTGCAAAGCTGTGGTTTGCTGATTAAACGAAAAACGAGTTGAAAACGGAGGAGCGGAAGTCTGCCGCCGTTTTCATATCAAATTTAAAGGGGACTGAGGTGATCATTTAGTAGTGTACAGTTCATGAGGAAATCGCAAAACATTTAGAGGCACTGAATAGAAATATAGGGGGCTAAAGCAATGCCCATGCTTTTTAAAAATAATTTTACCTCAGTGTTTCAGCGAGACATCATTTAGTTGACTTGTCGTCGTTATCGAAAAACTCCCGAAATTTTCTCCCAGCTGCTGCGGTCGTCAGGAGGCGGGGGATGGCGCAAATTAAACAAAAATGCACTGATTGCAACAAATAAGATGCAAGTAAAAAAAAACATTTGGTATACAGTTAAAGGGGACGCGAACACACTTAAATTAGGGAAGTCTAATCAGAAAAACAAGCGAGTATACTGAGGGTATACGCAATTATTGATCCTCAGAAGTCGTAATACCAAAACAGCTCATGGAAAAAAGTAGGCATACTGAGTATACGTGCGTATAGCCCCGACTACACCACTGCATTACTATAGGAATGTGAAGAAACTAGTAAATCTAGTAAATATTATGTACTGTCATCATGACAAAAATAAAATAAATCAGTTATTAGAAATTAGTTGTGTTTTAAAATCTTCTCTTCTTTAAACAGTAATTAAGGAAAAATATATACAGAATAGCTACCTGCACATTGGAAAACGAGAAAAAATATTGATTCAGATATTACAGTATTTTGCATTATGTTCTGTTGTGTCGTTTATATAAGATTAAAAACCCTCAGTGTGTGTGTTTATGCTCCATCAACAGTCGTTTTGTAAAAACCGGAGCTCATTTCCTGTCCTCTGCACCTGGAACAGTTCACTGGCGGGTGGCAGGAGGGGTGACCTTGCTCAAAGCCAGAGGAAGAAACAGATTAATAGGTTTCTGTAGACAACAGGCTCACCCTCACAGATGGCAGGATCCGTCAGGGGTCGATACAGATGAAAACGTAGCTCTCGCCGTCAGCGGGTCAAGCGCCGGGGTCACGCGAGACCGGTAACATCTGACAGACGTGGCTTTGGGGGAAACTTTGGCCACGTTTAGCCATCATCACCCTTTGTAGCATAATAATCGGAACGTGTCCTTGTGCAAACTGAACCAGCTAAAAGCCAAAGCTGAGGTCAAATGGAGGTATTCACTCAGTCTCTTTGGATAAATCAAAGGCAAATGAGGATTACGGCAAATTTGGTGTCACATGTTATGGCTTACATCAGTACATGAGCATCATGGCTCTGTGTTTGAGTGCATGCTATAATTGTAAATGATTATAGGAACAACTTATATAAATAATATAAAAAAAAAATTTCTTTGACAAATATTTCCCAAATTATGTTTAACAGAGCAAGGATCACAGAATTTCCTATAATATTTCTTCTTGTTTGTTTTATTTTGG
Organism: Danio tinwini; assembly: GCA_903798205.1. Lineage (NCBI taxonomy): Eukaryota > Metazoa > Chordata > Actinopteri > Cypriniformes > Danionidae > Danio > Danio tinwini. The sequence goes on along the minus strand of CAIGQZ010027055.1, from coordinate 4,550 downwards.
CTCGAATAAAAGCAGTTTTACGTTGTTATTTTTTAAAAATCATTTTAAGGTGGATTGAACATAAAACAATTAAGTTGTCCCAGACAAAGCTCAAGAATTGTGATGAGTCAACTCATTTTAAATTAGTTTGAACAAGCTTTTGTTTTAGTGTATACCTAAAATGGTTCTTAAAAAATTAAAAACTGCTTTTGTTTTAGTCGAAATAAAACAAATTAGTCTTTTTCAGAAAGAAAAAAATATTATTAGACATACTGTGAAAATTTATTCGCTCTGTTAAACATAACTTGGGGGGAAAAAAAAATTCAAAGGGGGCTAATAATTACACTACATATATATATATTACACTATATAATTACACTATATATATATATATATATATATATATATATATATAT
>CAIGQZ010027000.1:629-15342 GCA_903798205.1 Danio tinwini | reverse complement strand
ATATATATATGTTACTGTATATGTTTTATACAGTTGAAGTCAAAATTATTAGCCCCCCTTTTAATTTTTTTCCTTTTTTAACTATTTCACAAATGATGATTAACAGAGCAAGGGATTTTTCACAGTATTTCTGATAATATTTTTTCTTCTGGTGAAAGTTTTATTTGTTTTATTTCAGCTAGAATAAAAACATTTTAAGGTCAATATTATTAGCTCCTTTAAGCTATATATTTATTTTGATAGTCTACAGAACAAACCATCATTATACAAGAACTTGCCTAATTACCCTAACCTGCCTAGTTAACTTAATTAACCTAGTTAAGCCTTTAAATGTCACTTTAATCTGTATAGAAGTGTCTTGAAAAACATGTAGTCAAAAATTATTTACTGTCATCATGGCAAAGATAAAATAAATGAGTTATTAGAGATGAGTTATGAAAACTATTATATTTAGAAATGTGTTGAAGCAAATCTTTTTTCTGTTAAACAGAAATTGGGGGAAAAAAATAAAAAGGGGGGCTAATAATTTTGACCAACTCTGTTTGTGTGTATATATATATATATATATATATATATATATATATATATATATATATATATATATATATATATATATATATATATATATACATTTAATTAAAAAGGTTATTTGATTTTAAGGGGTCCAAATATTAATACTTTATTTCTTAGTATTGGCGCTGATGCTATATAGCACCTTAATCACCCCAAAGAACCAGTGAAGAACCAATGAAGAACCTTCATGGTGCTTTAAAGGTTCTTTCCACAGTAAAAGTGCTATATAGCACCTCAACCACCTCAAAGAACCACTGAAGAACCTTTTTTTTTAGTGTACCCGAAGTCAAAATCAAATCCTGTCCCACACTGCACTGTTGAATCGAGTTGTTTAAAATCATTTTAGTCTTATTGCATATTTAGCTGTAAGAGCGCATTGATTTGCATTGGTTTGAATTATCCAAGATCAAAAGTAATGCAAATGCAGTAGGTTATTAAGTAAGTTTTAAAAAATCAGCCGGAAGGTTATTAAATATGTTTAGATATAGTTAACTATAGTAGTAAAATATTATATACAAGGGGAAGAGATGATGTGTTCGTGAACAGCAAAACCAAACCAAAAACCAGCTAGATGATACAGAGTCCAGACAGCCTATAACAAGCTGTCTGTATAAACACACACACACATAGACACACATCACACTCTCTCTCTCTCTCTCTGTCATTCACACTCTCTCTCTCACACACACACACACACACACACACACACACACACATAGACAGCACCAAGGTCACTTAGTGCAGGACTCACCATCTTACCTCACCTCTCTCTCGCTCTCTCCTCCACACTGTTGCATCACACATGCGATTTTTAGGCATTAAATAAATAATATTTAATACTTGTCTTCTATATAAGTGCATTGTTTTTTATGACAGAATAACAGTATTAAAACTGATACCATTGCTATTTTTAGATCGCGGTATACCATATTACCGTATTACCGCCCAAGCCTAATTTTTACTGCTGAAAGTTCAAACTCTGAAGAGCAAATTTATTGATGTTGACTCCACAAGTCCCACACCAAGCAAGCCAGTGGTGCGAACGGGACACAGCGGTGAAAGAGCCCTTGCAGGTTCTCTGCCTGTTCAGATGGTATGGTAGAAACCATGGGCACATAGCTGTGCTGGCGATTCAGGATAATGTGACAATAGGCTAGCCCAAATTTCTGGCATGATGTACTGTCTATAAATACCTCCGCATTCCCGACTCTCTTGATTGATACCAATACTGTAGCGTTAGTCACTGATTAACTACGCAAGTCGTTATATTCTGGTTTAACAGTACACATCTCTTTTGTTGAACACGAGCACAAACACACTAGCCGATAGCTTCTTGTTTCACAGCAATTAACAGAACTCCCAAAACAGCAAACACATCTTAGACATTACACATGACATCTTCCCCCCCTTTTGAGTAAGCAAACATAACTACTTTAACCCCCTTAGTGTTACTCACCATTAATTATTGTTATGCAAACAAACTATTTTTTTTTCACAACAAACTAAAATGTTACTTTTTTTTCCATTAGTTTTTTTCCTCATAAAGGGTGTAGGTAGACTAGGTAGACTACCACAATCCCTTGAGATGAGACAGGGATTATTCTGCCCTTCATGTCCAACATCTCAGCTAACTAGCATGCTTGGGGGTTGGCTTTACAGTTCTTCCAAACCTGGTGATGACTTGACCCAAAGGTTTAGGGGAACAGGGTGGCTCAAAAGGAACTTCACTTTTGCTCAGTGCTAAGTCTTGTTCTAATAGTCCGCTTTGTCCCTGTTGGTCCTTTGGTTGGGAAGGGTCTAATTTTGAAGGTGAGTAATGTTCTTGGTTCACCAGTTGGATATGACGCCGGTTTCTCCTGAGTGTATTGCCTCGCTCCAGTGTAAAGGAACGCGGCATTTCTTCCTGGCGTTGCACCGTTGCAGTGGTTGTCCACATCTTTTCACCATCAATCTTCATACTCTGTCACCAATATGAAGTGGGGGAAGAGGTTTAGTTGAATATCTACGGTTATAGTACTTTTCATAGCACTGCTTTGCTTTAACATCATTTGTTCAGATTTTTTTCAAGTTCTGCCACATTGGCTGAAGGTTCTCCTTTAGGATTGGGAGTGTTGTACGTATCTCCCGACCCATCAGTAATCGAGCTAGACTTTCCTTTGTTGGTTTGGTAGGGGTTGACCGGTAACTCAACAACGCCTGGTGGGGGTTATCCTATTTCAAAATCCATTTTGCAGTCCTCACAGCTCGTTCGGCCATGCCGTTAGACTGTGGGAAATGGGGACTTGAGGTGACATGATGAAAATCATACTCCTCTGCAAAATGTCTAAACTGCTCAGCTGAGAACTGAGGTCCATTATCAGTCATTAACTGTTCAGGTATTCCAAAGCGTGTGAAGATATCTTTCAGCTTTTGTATGACCGTATCAGAGTTTGTTTTTGGCAGTTCCAAAATTTCAAGCCATCTTAAAAAGTAGTCGATCACAATCAAATAATGACGACTTTTAAGCTTGCACAGGTCAGCAGCAAGCTTCTGAAACGGCAGCTCAGGTAAAGGTGTAGAGATCAGTGGTTCTTTGTTTTGACTTGGCTTGTGAATATTACAGTGATTACATGATGACACCAGCCTCTTCACATTACTTGCAATGCCAGGCCAACACACAGCACCTCTATAGCGCTCTCTATACTTAGTAAGGCCTTGGTAACCCTGAAAAATTATTTTGAACATATCTCCTCTCATGCTCTCAGGGATGATGATCTGTCTGCCTCTTAGGATCAGTCCATTTGTTTCACTGAGCAAACCACGCTCTTTGAAGTAAGCACTCACAATTGATGGGGCGCTTTTCAAATATTCTGGCCAACCATTTCGGATGTATCTGAGGACGCTCTGCAATTCACCATCCATTCCAGTCTTGTCTTTAATCTGCTCAATGACTGGTTTTCTCACCCTCAGGTCTTGCTCCACTGAATCCACGTATGCTTTAACCTCAGCTTCGAGGTCACATGATGGAATCTCCGCCATGGGGTGTCTAGATAGCTCATCCGTGACTACTATATGTTTCCCTGGAACATATTCAGCGATCATATTAAATTTCATTAGCCTGATCAGCAAACGCTGACAACGTATGGGTGTGGTGTCAAGGTCTTTGGCATTGATGAGAGTTACGAATGGCTTGTGGTCTGTTAGCAACTTCTATTTCTCCAGGCCGCACAGATTCTGGTAGAAGCGCTCAGAGGCCCACACCCCTGTGAGGCACTCTTTCTCTATCTGTGCGTACCTCTTCTCCGCGTCTGTCAGTGTATGCGAACAGAATGCCACAGGCTTCAATTGTCTATTGTGGTTCTGCATAAGCACTCCTCCGAGTCCATAACTGCTGGCATCCGCACTTACAACTGTTGGCTTTGCAGGATCGAAAAACTCCAATACAGGAGCTGACAACATTAACTGTTTCATTACTGTGAATGCCTGCATCTGCGATGGTCCCCAACACCAGTCACTTTTGGATTTAAGCAGTTCGTTGAGGGGCTGTAACACTGTGGAGAGGTTCGGCAGGTATCGTCCGATATAATTTATTATCCCCAGCAGCCGCCTCAACTCACTGATGTTTTGGGGTGAATCCATAGCTGTAATTGCCTTGACTCTCTCTGGGCTTGGAACGATGCCCTGCCTCGACACTACCTGGCCTAGAAAGTTCATTTCCGGCTGGCTGAACCGACATTTTTCCTTGTTTAGTCTCAGTCCAGAGGCTTTTACGGTTTCCATGACCCTCTTGAGGTTCTGATCATGATTTTCCTGAGTTTCTCCGAAAACTAAGATATCATCCATATATACGACTGTCCCATCATGTCCATGCAGCAGCTCTGACATTTTCCTTTGGAAGATTTCAGGTGCTGATGTGATGCCAAAGGGAAGTCGCTTAAAACAATATATTCCCAGTGGCGTGATAAAAGTAGTCAGGCGTGTGCTACTTTCCTTCAGGGGTATTTGCCAAAACCCGCTCTCTGCATCCAAACTGGAGAATACAGTGCTCTTGGCTAGTTTAGGCAGTATATCATCCAATGTGGGTAAGATGAACTTTTTCATTAAGACGTTTCAAGTCCACACAAATTCTTATTTTCCATTTTTTTTATGACTGGGACCATGGGCGCGCACCATTCGGTTGGGTCTGAGTGTCTGTTACTTTTTCTATTATGCTCATCGACTCCATTCTTTTTAGCTCCTCCTCTACTTTAGGAAGCAAAGGAATAGGGACCCTTCTTGGAGCTGTCACACTGTACGGTTGTGCACAATCCTTCAAGATAATTTTCACTGGTGTTTCCTGGTGTTAATGTGCCCACACCACTTAACTTGCTGACTTCATCAATGTGATTTATTAGGCCTAGTTTGGTTGCCACTGTTCGGCTTAGAAGGTTTTCCCATTAGTTTTAACCACAACTACCCTAAAGCAGCAATTTCTTAGTTGGCCATTAACATGGGCTTTGATTTTTGCCAAAAACTGCCCCCTTGTGGTCCTATGCCGCCTGGACTCTGTAGAGTATTTTTCACTGCTGTAAGTTTAGGCTTATTCGGCAGTGTTTCATAGGTAGCCTCAGACATCACTGAAGTGTCAGCACCAGAATCAATTTTGAACGAGACTGGCGTATGTGCCACAGTGAGAGTGGTGCGCCATGGTGGCTCATCCTCTGCTAACTCCTCTGCGCTCCCTTTCTTTTCAGAATCAGAATCAGAATCAGAATCAGAATCAGTTTTATTGCCAAGTGTGCTTCACACACACAAGGAATTTGTTTTGGCAACAGAAGCTTTCAGTGTACATAAAGTGACGAGTGACAATACAAAATTAAATACAAGAAAAGAAAAGGCAATAAACATTAAACAGAGATGCAGTTAGTCAAAAAGATCTGGATGTTGAATGTATGTACAGATATGTTGTAAATATACAGGTTATAAGGTGCTGTGTACAAGTGCGTATGAGAAAGTATTGCACGTTTATTGCACAGTAGGGGAATATTTAACTGTTCATGAGGTAGATGGCCTGAGGAAAGAAACTTTTCCTGTGTCTATCTGTTTTTGTGCTTGGTGCTCTGTAGCGCCGACCAGACGGTAACAGTTCGAACAGGTAGTGTGCTGGATGTGAGGCATCCAGAGTGATTTTACGAGCCCTTTTACTCACTCTGGAAGAGTACAGTTCTTGAAGTGTGGGAAGGGTAGTGCCAGTAATTCGTTCAGCAGTCCGGACTATTCGCTGTAGTCTACGGAGGTCGGTTTTGGCAGCTGAGCTGAACCAGACGGTGATTGAAGTGCAGAGGATGGATTGGATGACAGCTGAGTAGAACTGTACGAGCAGCTCCTGTGGCAGGTTGAACTTTCTCAGCTGACGAAGGAAGTACAGTCTCTGCTGGGCTTTCTTTACAATGGAGTCTATGTGAATGTCCCACTTCAGATCCTGAGAGATGGTGGTGCCCAGGAACCTGAATGACTCTACTGCAGCCACAGTGCTGTTCATGATGGTGAGTGGGGGGAGTGCAGGGGGGTTTCTCCTAAAGTCCACTATCATCTCCACTGTTTTGAGCGTGTTCAGCTCCAGGTTGTTGTATCTGCACCATAAAGCCAGCCGCTCCACCTCCTGTCTGTATGCAGACTCGTCACCGTTCCGGATGAGGCCGATAACAGTAGTGTCATCCGCAAACTTCAAGAGCTTAATGGAGGGGTCTTTTGCAGTGCAGTCGTTTGTGTACAGGGAGAAGAGCAGTGGGGAGAGAACACATTCCTGGGGGGCACCAGTGCTGATGGTGCGGCTGTCGGATGTAATTTTGCCCATTCTGACTAGCTGTTGTCTATCTGTCAGAAAGCTGGTGATCCATTGACAGACAGAGCTAGGGACAGACAGCTGGGTCAGTTTGTTCTCGAGCAGTGATGGGACGATGGTGTTAAAGGCAGAACTGAAGTCCACAAACAGTATCCTTGAGTAGTTCCCTGGTTTGTCCAGATGTTCTAGGATATAATGCAGTCCCATGTTGACTGCATCATCCACAGACCGGTTTGCTCTATAGGCAAACTGCAGGGGGTCCAGCAAAGGTCCAGTGATGTCCTTCAGATAAGCTAGCACCAGTCTTTCGAATGACTTCATGGCCACAGATGTTAAGGCAACAGGTCTGTAGTCATTGAGTCCTGTGATCTTTGGTTTCTTTGGTATTGGGATGATGGTGGAGCGTTTGAAGCAGGATGGAACTTTGCGCTGTTCCAGTGATCTGTTGAAGATCTGTGTGAAAATGGGAGCCAGTTGGTCCGCACAAGTTTTCAGACAGGCTGGTGAAACACCATCTGGACCTGGTGCTTTTTGTCTCCTCTGTTTACTGAAGATCTGACGCACATTATCTTCACTGATCTGAAGTGCCGGGGTGGAGAAGGAGATGGCTGGAGGTGTTGATGGCTGTTTACTGAGGATCTGATGCCCATTATCCTCACTGATCTGAAGTGCAGGGGGTGAGAGGGAGATGGCTGGAGGTGTTGATGGCTGTGTATGGAGATGATCCGGGTGGGTGTGAGGTGTCTGGTCAGAGGTGTCAAATCTACAATAGAAGATATTCAGCTCGTTTGCAAGATGTTTGTTGCAGTCGATACTGGGGGATGGCGTTTTATAATTTGTGATGTCTTTCAGGCCTTTCCATACTGATGCAGGGTCGTTGGCAGAAAACTGGTTTTGCAGCTTTTTGGCATAGCTTTTCTTGGCCACACCAATCTCCTTTGTCAGTGTGTTCCTGGCCTGATTGTATAAAATCCTGTCCCCGCTCCTGTAGGCATCCTCTTTTTCATGACGAAGCTGTCTAAGTTTTGGTGTAAACCATGGTTTATCATTGTTAAATGATAAGTAGGTCCTGGTAGGGATGCATAACTCCTCACAGAAACTGATGTATGATGTTACAGTCTCTGTGAGTTCGTCTAGGTTGGTGGCTGCAGCTTCAAAAACACTCCAATCAGTGCATTCAAAACAGGCTTGTAAGACCTGCTCTGTGTCGTTGGTCCATCTCTTAACAGTCCTTAATACTGGCTTAGTAGTTTTAAGTTTTTGCCTGTAAGTTGGTATAAGATGAACCAGGCAGTGGTCAGAGAGTCCTAGAGCTGCTCTGGCGACGGAGCGGTATGCATCCTTTATTGTGGTGTAGCAATGATCCAAAATGTTATTGTCTCTGGTGGGGCATGTGATGTGCTGTTTGAATTTAGGCAGCTCGTGTGTGAGTTTTGCCTGATTAAAGTCACTGAGAATGATAAAAGCAGAATCCGGGTGTCGTTGTTCAGTCTCTGTGATCAGATCAGACAGCTGTTGTAACGCAGTCCTCACGTGTGCTTGTGGTGGAATGTAAACACAGACGAGAATGAACGAGGAGAACTCCCGCGGTGCATAAAACGGCTTACAGTTAATGAAAAGCGCTTCCACATCAGGACAGCACATCTTCTTTAACACAGTTACATCCGTACACCATCTCCTGTTGATGTAAAAGCATATCCCACCACCGCGTGTTTTGCCCGTTGACTCCGTATCGCGATCTGCTCTGTACAGCTGAAAGTCAGGTAGGTGTATTGCGCTGTCCGGAATGGCTTCGTTCAGCCAGGTTTCTGTGAAACACAGCGCAGCAGAGTTGTTAAAGTTCTTGTTTTCGCGTGAGAGCAGAAGTAGTTCGTCCATTTTGTTAGGAAGCGAGTGGAGATTCGCTAGATGGATGCTAGGCAGCGCTGTTCTGAAGCCGCACTGTCTCAGCCTGACGAGCGCGCCGGCTCTTTTTCCACGCCGCCGGGTCTTGTATTTCTTTCACAAAGCAGCTGCTCCGCCGATGACAATGTTCCGCAAAACGCCAGAGAAATCAAAATCCAGTTGGTGATTAGTTGGTGTGCACTGCCGAATGTTCAGCAGCTCATCCCTGGTATAACTGATCGTGTTTGATAAACATAAAACAGGACAGACTAACAGAAATAGTGCAAACACTGAAGAGCTCCACACCGAGGCAGCCATCCGCGGCGCCATCCTGAGAGCAACTCACCATCCTGAGAGCAACTCATGGATCCTTGGATTCCTGCTCCACAGATCCAAGAAACAAACATTCATCCTCATCAGCTTCAGTTATCTCTTGTACTGCTGCTCTTGAGTGACAAACAGCTGCAAAGTGTCCAACTTTATTGCATTTCATACATTTTTTTTTCCTTTTGCAGGACATCAATCACTGTCGTCATGGTTACGCCCACATCTTGTACATGTTCCTTTTTTCTCTTTCTTATACATTTTTGCTGGGTTGCCAGTTTTCTTATATTCTTTCTTTTTAACTAATTTCACATCATCCACGTGTTCTGTGCTTTTTTGCTCCCTCTGTGTTCTGAAACTTTATTAATTCACAGTGTATGGCCATTTCAATAGCAGTACGCTACGTTAGATCACTTTTTATCTGCAGTTTTTGTGACACCTGCTTATCTCTGATTCCAATTACTATGCGATCACGCATCTGCTATTCTTTTTGTGCTTCAAAATCACAGCTAGCTAGTTACAAGCTAGTTTTCAGCTGGCTCGTAAAGCTGCCTGACAAATGCTTCCACGTGTTCGCCGGAAAGTTGTACTCTCGAGTGAAACTTTGCACGTTCATAAATGACGTTGCATTTTGGGACAAAATGTTCATCAAATTTGGCCATTACCACTGAATAACTGTTGTTGTCTCCATCATTTGCGAATGTAAACGATCTGTAAATATGCTCAGCCTCCACTCCCATTGAATAAATCAGAGCGTTTACCTGCTCTTATCTTCCTCCTTTTCTGTAAGCAGTGATGCGACTCGATATCTGGCAAACCTCAGTTTCCAGTCCGGCCATGCTTTTGGCTTGGAAAAGTCAAACTGCTCCGGCGGAGTGAACATTGGCATGGCGAATCACACTTCAGATCTCGCAACAACTTTATGAGTTTGTCTTCTACTCCGTTCGAGTCTCTGCTTCTGACACCATGTAGCGTTAGTCACGATTAACTACGCAAGTCGTTATATTCTGGTTTAACAGCGCACAGCTCTTTTATTGAACACGAGCACAAACACACTAGTCGATAGCTTCTTGTTTCACAGCAATTCCCAGAACTTCCCTCGTCTGTGCACATGCGCAGTAAACAGCAAACACATCTTAGACATTACACATGACAAATACGACCAGCAGTCTGTCTACATAGACAGACATGTTAGAGATACTGAATTGAGTGGCTCGAACGGACCTCGCTGCAGACCGCTGGGGCTACAGAGGGATCCCATGAGGGCATGTGAGGAGGTGGGTGGGATGGAATTAACCATCTCATGCCACACACCTTTGAGCAACTTTTATGTTTTCTGATGTCATAATGAGCAGAGATGGCAAGATAACACTGATCTGGCATGTCTGGTGTTCTTCTTGGTAATAAGCACACCACACAGCTAATAGACTCAGGACATAGGTATTGCCTCATAGTGGGTACTCTAGCTTGAGTGATGGTGTTAACCACTGAAACCAGTAGGTTACCTAAGTCTTCTCTACTAGAACTCCCCCATGAAGGTTCCAAAATTCGCACAGGTGCCAACTCGACAGGATGCCCTGTCCCTGAGAAAAAGGAAAATGTCAAGAAGGGCCATCATGAGGAGTGTGAGTTCAGAAATTCAGGTCTGGTTCGGCCACAGAGACGCAACAAGCAAGACCCACTCCTCCTACTCACTGACTTTACATAGGGTCTTTGCAAGCAGGTTCACAGGGAAACAGCAACTGGTGAAATGGCAGACTTGGGAGAAGCACTAGGATGACCTGGGCTTCTCTGAAGCATGCCCATATCAGCTGGATTACGGCAAGGTGGAGTCTCCATTCTCCCGGGACCATAAGCTGCTGTGAGAGTGATAGGCTGGCACGGTTGAGCTCGCCTGGGATATGAAGAGCATGCAGCATTTTCAACCGCTTGACTCCAGAGGAGCAGATGGCACATGTTGCCCAAATTGTTAATATACACTACCGCAGCTGTGCTGACCATACCAACCAACATTTGTTTCAATTCCAGCACCTGTAGGAACTGGTGGAGAGCGAGAAACACTGCCAACAGACCCAGACAATTGATAAGCCAATGCCACTGAAGTCTGGTTTATGAACCTGCAGCTGCATGCTTGATGCACACAGCTCCCAGTTCATACTGGAACCATCTGTCAGAGTGACAGCATGACTGGATGCTTGTTCTAAGAGCACCTAGGACCGTAGAAGGCATGCATCTCTGCGCTCCATGCCCACCTGGGGATCTGATTGTGAAGCAAGCACAAAAGTGATCTCATATGAACCATCTGAGTGACTAGATAGCAGCTACAAATGTCATATGCCCCAGGACCCTCTAAAAACTTTAGCGAGACCACTGTAACCTGCCAAATTGTATCAGACAGGTCAGCACATGCCTGGTGCACTCTTGGTAAGGTACACTGTTACGGAGACTGAGTCCAGCTCTATCTTGAGATAAGAGAAGCTCTAGCCAAGGGAGAGCTTGCTCGTTCCCTGTTGACTCGAAACCTCAACAGGTCGAGGTACTGGAGCATTGAGCATCTGAATGAGCCACTATCGGAAGCTGTGCAGCTCTAACCAGGCTGACAGAGCCAGAATAAATATATATAGCTCAACACGCTCAAAACAGTGGAGATGATAGTGGACTTCAGGAGAAACCCCCCTGCTCTCCCCCCTCTGAGCATCATGGACAGCATTCTGGCAGCAGTGGAGTCATTCAGGTTCTTGGGCACCACCATCACTCAGGACCTGAAGTGGGACATTCACATTGACTTCATTGTCAAAAAAGCTCAACAGAGGCTGTACTTTCTTCGTCAGCTGAGGAAGTTCAACCTGCCACTGGAGCTGCTGAAACAGTTCTACACCTCCATCATTGAATCAGTCATCTGCACATCAATAACTGTATGGTTTAGCTCCGCTACCAAATCTGACATCCGAAGACTATGCCGAATAGTTCGGACTGCTGAGCGACATTTATATGGACACACCTTAATTAAATGGGAATGGTTGTTGATATTAATGTCCTGTTTGTAGCACATTAGTATATTGAGGGGGCAAACCTTTCAAGATAGGTGGTGACCTTGTTGGCCATTTTGACGTCGTCCATCTTGGAACCAACTTTTGTATTTTCAATAGGAAGAGGTTCATTTGACACATCAAACTTATTAAGAATTTCACAAGATAAACAATGGTGTGCAATGTAACTTTATTCTTTCATGAGTTATTTACAAGTTTCTGACCATTTATAAAACGTGTTTAATGTGCTGCCCATTGTGTTGGATTGTCAATGCAACTCTCTTCTCCCACTCTCCATACACTGATAGCAACACCCCAGGAGAAATGCTAGCACAGGCTTCCAGTATCCATAGTTTCAGGTGCTGCACATCTTGTATTTTCACACCATAGACAATTGCCTTCAGATGACCCCAAAGTCTAAGGGTGTCAGATCGGGAGACCTTGGGGGCTACTAAGTAAATCTGAGTGTCATTAGCGTAGCTCATTATTTGGCTCAGTGGGAGCATATAAAGTTTGTACAGGAGAGGTGCCAGAATTGAACCTTGTGGGACTTCACATGTCATGGGTGTCCACCTTGACCTATGGTCACCTATACTGACATAGTAATCTCTCCCTTCAAGGTAAGAGCTGAGCACCATCCCAGAAAGCCCAACCAAGTTGTCCAGCCTATGCAGAATTATGCTGTGATCGACAATGTCAAATTCAGTACTGAGAACAAGCAATACCAGTACTATTATTTTACCTAAATTTGTATTTAGGCGAATATTACTGACTATCTTTGTAAGGGCACTCTCTGTACTATGATGTGCTCGGAAACCAGATTGAAAATTGTTAAACATCCTCTGGAGCTTGAGAACTTGTTAACCTAGTTAAAACAGCTTTTTCAATGATTTTGCCAATGAAAAATAGGATTGCGGTGATTGGAAAACGGCCTGTAGTTGCTCAGTGAGCTGTTATCTAGGTTGCTCTTTTTCAAGAGGGGTTTAACATCTGTAGATTTAAGGGAGTTTGAAAAAGTCCCAGAAATAAGTAAAGCATTTACCACTTTTTGGAGATCCATTTATAAACAGTTAATCACCATTTTGAAGAATCATGTGGGGAGTTTGTCAAGACTGCAGGTTGATGTTTTCATAATCGGCACAATCTCTTCCAAGATTTTACTATCAATTGCTTCGAAATCAGACATAAAGTTGTGGGTGAGCCTGTTTGATGTCGGCACAACTTGGCTGATTGGATGAGCTTATTGCCTTTCTGATATTTTTGATCTTATCAGTAAAGAAATTAACAAACTCATTGCATTTGCGTTCAGTGAGAAGTTTATTAGGAATCCTACTGGGGGTGGTTGTGAGTCTCTACTGTTGCAAAGAGGGTGTGAGTGTTTAAGTTGCTGTTTATAAGGTTTGAAAAGAAAGTCTGCCTAGCAATGTTTTGTTCTACATTAAAAGCATGAAGACATTAAAAGCATGTTTTTATACATGTTATAATGTACCGCAAGTTTTGTCTTCCTTCACATACGCTTATCTTCTCAGCTTCAAATGTGTAAACCCTTAGTTGTAAGTAAATATACAGTGTGTCCATGATTGTACATGCTGTTTAAAGATGTACATGCTGAGTCAGATCAAAAGTAAAACAGTCATAAGCTTTTTACAGAACTGATTTATGGATTGTCAATGTGAATATTAAAAGCCTCAGCAATACTAAAACAGTCAAATTCAGAGGTTACTATTGATAAAAGCTCTGTAAAATCATCAATAAAAGTTGGAGAGTAATTTTGACATCTGTGGATAATGATCAGTAAAATGCGTGGAGCACCCTTTAGTGGTATACTCAGATATTCAAAGGACAAATAGTCAACAGTTGATACTTGTTTACACTCGTAGACATCTTTAAACAAAGCAGCAATGCCTCCACCTCTCCTATTAGCTTTGCAAACACTCATAAATCAAAGTTTGAAGGAGCTGCCTCATTTAGGACGGCTGCACTACAACTGCCATCTAGCCAAGTTTCATTTAAAAGCATAAAATCAAGGCAATTTGTGTTAATAAATTTTTTTACTAGAAGTGACTTACTGTCCTTGTGGGATGCGTCAGCCAGAAGTCTGAATCCAGAAGAGATTGAAGTTGTCAATGAAATTCAGTCTTTTCCTGTTACTTGTTACAACCATGCATTAAGGCCAAGAAGCCTTGAAAACATTTATTTCTTTTATTCCTCGTGGTCCACTGATGAACGACTGAATTTTCAATCTTCCTACTGTTTCTAAGAATTCACAGAAATCCCTCATGCAGTTCTGACTACTTTTGATGATGATTTGTTAGGCAGTCTTGTGCTTCTTCAAAATGTTCTCAAGTTCTTTGTTTACATCAGAAACTGGCATGAGGGAAGCAGTATGTCATTGTAGCCTTGCTCCTAAAATTCATGATTATTGAATCTCCAGCAATCAGTGTCCTGATTTTGGCTGCGATTGGTTCAGAATGCTGCTGTCTGGTCAGCCATCAGTTATCATGCTCATTTTACAACAGTCTCATTCTGTTTTTCTGTGTTAAAAACTGTAGTTGAAGTAGATTTCTAGGACTCACTGTCTGTATGCTGAGGGGGTCCATGGTGAAGCAGTCCTCTGTGATCTAGCAAAAGTTTGTGGCAGTTTGTAAAGCAGTGAGATTCTGAATCAATCCGAACCAGAGGCATTTCACAGTCATCTGTGTTTTCCCATCTCAGAAATGTAAGCTGCTAGTAGCGGGAGGTTGTTTACAGTAGCAAAGCAGAAAGTAGTGAATCCTTGTGACCATATTTCAGTTTTTCTTTTTTAATAAATCTGCAAAAATGTAAAACAAAAGTTTTCTGTCAATGTGAGGTGCTGTGTGCACAATGAGGAAAAAAGGATCTTAAATGATTTTAGCCAGTGTCTGTAATATAACAAAGAGTGAAACATTTCAGAAAAATATTTTTTTTACACATTCACACATCACATTGGCATCCACACACAGACACAGCTGTAGCTTGTTCTCACGGTTTCCTTCGTAACACACACACACACACACACACACACACACACACACACACACACACACACACACACACACACACACACACACACACACAC
>CAIGQZ010026963.1:0-10347 GCA_903798205.1 Danio tinwini | reverse complement strand
GCCTATTTTTCTTAAGGCAACTTAAGAAGAACCAGCTGTCATCAGCCGTCTTGGTGAACTTCTACCGCTGTACAATAGAAAGCATCCTGACGAACTGTGTCACAGTCTGGTATGAAAGCTGCTCTGTTGCGGAGCGTAAGGCACTGCAGCGGGTGGTAAAATCTGCCCAACGCATCACAGGGACCACACTGCCAGCCATAGAGGACATCCAGAGAAAACACTGTCTGCGCCGAGCACGCAGTATTCTTAAAGATCCCTCTCACCCTGCTCACAGACTGTTTTCTCTCCTGCCTTCTGGCAGGCGCTTCAGGCTCACCCTGAGAATAACCAGCAGACTAAAGAACAGCTTCTTCCCCAGAGCTGTCTCCCTTTTGAACTCTGCCCCCCACTCACTTTTTGCCTCCCTAATACACCCCCCACTCTCCTCATAACTCAGACTCCTCATAATCACTGCGCTACTTAACATTTGCACATTTAAAAATTACTTAACATTTGCACATTTAAAAATTGCCCATATTCATTGCACTGATTCATTTATTTGAACTGTACATACCTACTGCACATGTACATTTGTAATTATGTACACACCCACTGTACATATACATTTGTAATTGTTTATCTATCTGCACACTTCTGATTAATAATAGCAACCTGTACATTTATCCATCTATTGTAAATCTCTGTTCATAGCTGACACAACCTGTGTATAATGTTCATAGTACATCCATTTGTAAATATCACCATAGTTTTTCTATAACTGCACTTTATAACTTATACCTGTATCCTGCACTTGCTGCTATTGCACTCCTGGTTAGACCTAAACTGCATTTCGTTTCCTTGTACTTGTACATGTGTGATGACAATAAAGTTGAATCTAATCTAAATTTAATCTAATCTAGTTTCATATAAGTATATTTACAACTTCATCCAAGTCCACTGTCAGTGCCTTTATGGGTGCAACTCTTCATTCTCCTGTTCTAAAGTGTTTTTGTAAACTGAGTTTTAGTATTGAGCCATGTTTGTAGGATTTGGTGGACTTTAATTTGAAAAAGTGTTTGTGTCATGTTTTTATTATATATTATGATCTATTAATTGGTTAGCACTGTCGCCTCACAGCAAGAAGGTCACTGGTTCGAGTCCCGGCTGGGCCAGTTGGCATTTCTGTGAGGAGTTTGCATGTTCTCCCTGTGTTCGCGTGGGTTTTTCCCTCACAGTCCAAAGACATGCCGTATAGGTGAACTAAATAAACTAACTTGGCCATAGTGTATGAGAGTGTATGGGTGTTTCCCAGTTCTGGGTTGCGGCTGAAAGGGCATCCACTGCGTAAAACATATGCTGGAATAGTTGGTGCTTCATTTCGCTGTAGCGACCCCTAATGAATATGGGACTAAGCTGAAGAAAAATTTATTTATTCTGTTTATTCCATCTGCAGTACATGTCTGCATGTCTATAATCTTTATAAAAAAATGATTCATTGAGTTTACAAATTTTTTTAAGGTAAGTGGTTGCAAACAATTTACTATATGGACTGAATTTAAACAGAAAAATGAAGTTGAACATTACTAAATGTAATATGTTTGTTTAAATTCAGCCCATATACATTGGTTGCAACCACTTACCTTAAAATAATTTTGTAAATCCAGTGTAATTTTAAAATAATTTTGTCAGTGTAACCAAAAAGCCTTTCACTACATGTCGTAGAACGTTTGATTGTGAATGTGACAAATACAGTTTGAATTTGAGTTTCATGACCATAAAGATACTATCTGAGATAATAGTCATTTCACGTCAGAGATTTGTCAATTCTGGTTAAAGCCATAGTTCAGAGAAACCATCATTACCCATGTTGTTAAAGATAAATGTAAACAACAGAATTAAACCAACCATCACACTGTTAAATCATTTTTGTGCAGGTGGATGATTGTCAGGCCATGTTTCGATTGGAGGATCCGCAGCCGTTCAATCAGTACAGTTTTCGCATTCGCTGCCGCTGTGGACATGAAGAGAAAATCATGAGTAACTGGAGCTCAGTGTATTCAGTGCACACGCCTCCTGCAGGTCAGAAAAACACAAACACCTAACTGCAGTCATTTATTATCCATTTACTCATTTGGATGATCTTGAATCTCATTATCAGCCTTGTTTTAACCCTTCTGTTTGCCCCTTTGGGTCAAAAATGAGCCGCCTCCACTAACGCTCAAATAAAGCAGCTACATTTAATTTCATTCCTCAAACGTATGAGTCTCTCAAAGCTTTGTCAATGTCTATGTTATTCCTCATCAGTGTGCAGTATTTCATCAGTGTTTAATCAGTGGGCATCACTCGTTTTCAATGAAGTAAAATTTATATTTTTTAACACTAAAAGTACCTGCAAACAGTTGAAGTCCAGTGAATTATTAGCCCCCCCTGGTTTATTTTTTCCCCCAATTTCTGTTTAACGGAAAGAAGATTTTTATTCATTACATTTCTAAACAAAATAATTTTAATAACTAGTGTCTAGTAACAGATTTCTTTTGTCTTTGACATAATGACAATACATCATATTTTACTAGATATTTTTCAAGACACTAGTATTCAGCTTAAAGTGCTGCAGTTTAAAGGCTTACCTAGGTTAATTATCATTTCTGATAAATGAACAGCTATGATAAACAAAACAAAAATATATATATATTTATTTTATTATATATATATTTTTTTATTTTAGACTAATGTTGTGTTTAAAAAGCCTAAAAATCTGCGTTTGTTGTACCAAGAAGAATTCAAGCGCAGTCACGTTGCACTTTTTGCCCCATACACTTTCGTTCACATGCGTGCGAAAACATCAGTCAGGAAAACACAAGCTCTTGTGACGTAGTATGTTGCTGTTTGGTGAACTCTGACCTACAAATCTGCATCATCTGAATGCATGAGACCGACAGTAAATCAAAACTGAAATCTAAAAAAAAATGGTTTGTTAATTTATTCCTGATAGTATCTAAATTTTCAGTAACACTTTAGTTTAGGTCACAATTCATGCTATTAACTATTAGCTTATTACCTGCCTATTATTAATATTTAAATTGAGTTTTTTTTATTTTTCACTTTCGGCTATTGGTGAAGTTTTTTTCCTCGCCGCTGTTGCCACTGGCTTGCATGGTTTGGGACCTGTGGAGCTGCGCATCGATGGATCTCAGCAGTGAATATTAAACCACACTGAACTTAACTAAACTGAACTGAACTGACACTGTTTCAACTTACTTTTATCTTCCATGTGAAGCTGCTTTGACAAAATCTACATCGTAAAAGCGCTATAGAAAAAAAGATGAATTAAATTAAGATATTATGATAGAACTGTTCATAGTTATAAAATATGATCTTATTATGCATTCCTAATTCCACACTGAAATAAATGATTCATTGGATTTACTACATTTTTTATGTAAGTGCTTGCAAACTATTTATTTGAGCTGATGTTAAACAAATAAAATAAGTTGAACATTACTTAATTTAATTTGTTTAAATTCAGCCCATATAAATTGTTTTCAGCGATAATAAACAGCTAATTAGTAGTTTATTAAGCTATTAATTTTAGCTAATGGTCTGTTAATACCATGAATTGTGACCTAAAGTAAACTAAAGTGTTACCTAATTTTCTATTAAAAGTATATAGAGCAAACTTTGGTTTTACTAGCATCATCTTGTTTTATCCTAGCATGACAGTGGCTTTAGACATGCATCCAAATCATCAAACTATAGTTTATACTGGTGTTTTGATTGAAGATTTCAATTGTTGCTGTTAAAAAAAAACTGTATATTGCACTGTATAGTTGATCAGCAAAACAGTTGAGAATACATGAGATTTGTAAAGTCATTGCAAAGAATAACCATAACAGAGTGCACATTTGTTTTAAATGCATTCACATTTATAACTTTAATGAAGAATAATTGTACTGAATTACCACAATAAAGACTGTACAGCTTTATTTTATTTACATTTTCACCTGAATACGGTTTGACTCTCCGAAAAACCATCAAGCACAGTTTAGCTTTTTTTTGCTCTGTTAAAAATATTCTTGCTTGCAGTTTGTTTATTATTTTTTATACATGATTCGCACCCTTACAAAACCATCCCAATCGATCTAAATGAGTGATTTCTTTCAAAATATACATACTGTATGCAAGCCATCTGGTGAAATTGTATTCATATCACAATATACAGTACAGTAAATATCACAGAAAAACAGTTTAGTTTTTTTATCATAATGGAACCAAAATGTATCATTTGCATGTGTTTTCAGGCATGTGTCTGTAGGGATAGGTACCAAAATTCTGTACTTTTTTGGTATCGGTGCTAAATTATAAAAGACCGAAGTATCGATAAGCTCTGACGTTAATGGTTCTGCTCTCAGTACTGGAGAATTATTGCTGAATAAACATTACTTACAGTAGCATAATTTAACTGACCAACCTTTTCTAATTTGTCATATTTGATATTCATGTATCATCATTTTTGCATCAAGTATAAAAGCCTTCACAGTTCTCAGCTGTGCGCGCACTTAGCGGAGGCTCGCACTAAGCGCACACACATAGCTTGCGATGTGCACACACAGCTCATAAGCTTACGGAGTAAACCAAATGAGTTGTATTTCTCGAGTGGACAGCGACAATGCCCGTTGCAACATACGCAACAAGTTGTTTTCTTGTATAAGCGGAAACGCAAGCAATCTGGCTAAGTGAAAGTGTCTTTCAAAAGTGCATTACCTGCAATGAAAAGTAATGAAACGTTTTTGACTGCTTAGCTACTAACGGTAACGTTACATCATTCACATAATTTTGCCAGCAGTCTATCACCTTAATTAGTATAACATTAATAGTTAAATAAACACACACATTCGGTTGCAATGAAAACAGTATTTTTTCTGCAGTACCCTAAATAAATCTTTAAACGTTAAAAAAGCTTTTCCATCAACTGTATTTACAAATATAGCCTATGAATAGCCTAAAAATAAACTATGCTTATAAGAAATTATAAAAAAAACTGCTTATTTTTACATTGCAAGAAGCTCCAAAACTGTATTAAAAACAGTTAACTCCCAAAACACTTTACACTTTATAAATTCAATTTTGAACTTATTTATGTGAATGTGTTATAGAAAAATCATAAACATTATCTCATACTGCATTTTGCAACTCAAAGAGGGTATTTTTAACTGCAGGCAGCACAATAAACCAAAAAAGGTCCTGACTTTTGCCAAAAAAGTCAAACATGTTGATTTTTCTCCAAAAGAATGGTTAAAAGTAATTTTTCTTCAAACCATTGTACATTCTTTTACAGGAAAATTTTATTTATTTGTTTTACAATTATTTTACATTAAAAACTAAATAATAAAACAAAGTGTTGTTAATTCTGTAAAAAAAATTACATTTTTTAAAATAAAAAAAACATTTTAAAAGTACCAATAAGAGAACCGTTAAAGTACAGAACCGATAAGTGGTATCGATAAAAGTACCTTAACGATACCCATCCTTATGTGACTGTATGAGCATGTCAAGAGAGTTTAAACCATTCAGGCACAAGAAAGTGTATATGTTGTAACTCTAATATATATTGTTTTATTGAATTATTCATTGGCAGTTCATTCCACTGTGGCAATGCCTCATGCAGCCCTAATTCCATCTAAAGACTGACAAAGACTTTTTCTTTTCCCCTATGTTTACAATAGCTCCAGTTGGACAGTTGGATGTTTGGAGTGACTGCGCCCCTAATTCTGACAAGTCTTCCTGTAACGTCTATTGGAAGGTAGATCATGCTCCCATAACTTACAATTATTTTAATTTGCTACCATTTAAAGGGTTTAGTAGATCACGAACGTGCTGTTGAAATTTGCCTGTCTATTATTTACTGTCTCAGGAAATGCCCCTGTCTCAGGCTCGAGGGGAAGTTATGAGCTATATTGTGACGCTGAAGCTTAAAAATGGCACAGAGATCAAGCAGGTTGCGAGGCCGAAGAGAGATACTGAAAACCAGCATCGCACTGAACACAGCTGCCCACAGCTCAGACACTTCCCTCTCAAGCCCAGCGTTGTGGGAGTTTTTGTGTCAGCAAGCACCTCAATGGGCACATCTGACCCCACAGTCATGCCATTCCCTGAGAGGGGTAGGTCAACAAAGCAGGGTTGTACAGCTTACCGGTACAATAGTAGTACTATGGCTCTAAAATACTGACGGTGCCACTGTAATTTTTATTGGGTCTTCATTGTTGCATTTTGCACTTCAAAATGCACCACACATTCTCCATTGAAGACAGGTCGGGACTGCAGGCAGGCCAGTCAAGTACCTGAAATATTTTGTGTTCATATTGTCTGCAATGATATACAAGTCAAAGTAAATTTGGAAATCACTACTTACTTTTTTGATTTGCGTTTTCCAAACTGTCCCAACTTTTTTTAATTTGGGGTTGTACAATAGTTAATGTTGCATAGGGAAAAGTCACTAAAACACTCACAGATTTGTGCCGGCAAATAAACAATAGACCATTTTTATTTTTATTTGAACAGTCTGTGGAGCCCTTTAGGGCTGCAAAAATGTTCAGTTATTGAGCCTTTTGTGGTATTGCACGATTTCTGACGCTTCAGTTTGAACACACATCTGAATCAGTTCATTTATGTTCCTTTAAATATGATTTAGTAGCTACAAAGACCACCACAATCTCTTAAAAAGAACAACTCGCTAAGTGAAATTTGAATTATTTTGGATTCTTATCTGGTAAAACAGAAGAAAAAAAACAATAGATGGGAAAAAAAGCAACAGGAACAGTAAAACTACTTTTGACCAATTAAGTATTATACCATATTAAATCTAATATTTCTGAATATTTGCTTGATTTCATAGATTTGAGTTGTGTAATACAGTATCGCGATACTTGGTATCATGATACTTCAGCTGGTACAGTATCATGACATTCCCTGCAAAAAATGCTTTTCTTACTTAGATTTTTTGTCTTGTTTCTAGTCCAAATGTCTAAAAATTCTTAAATCAAGAATAATTTTCTAGACAAGCAAAACATGTTATCTTGATTTAAGAAACAATTTGCCAAATTGAAGTGAGTTTTCCCTAAAACAAGCAAAATAATCTGCCAATCTTATGTCAAAAGGAAAAACAAGATTATTTTGCTTACCCCATTGGCAGATTATTTTTGCTTGTTTTAAGGAAAAACTGACTTAATATTGGCATATTATTTCTTATAACAAGACAATATGCGGAAGAAACGTTTGCTCAAGAAATTCTTGATTTAAGATTTTTTTATATTTGGACTAGAAACAAGACAAAAAATCTTAAGTAAGAAAAGCATTTTTTGCAGTGTGAATTTATGGTATTGTAAAAACCCTACAACAAAGTTATCCTTTATTTTTGATGTTTACATTATTACTATTACTTAATATTGAATCATTCGTCATTTTTTTTGTTGTTGGCAGAAAGTCTAATTTCTTTTAATTTAGCTGGAAAATACAAAAAATATCAATTAAAAACTGTTAATGGCAATATTATTATCCCCTAAATAATTGTATAAGTAAATGTTAGTTAATGCATTTAGTAACATGAACAAACAATGAAAAATAAACATTTGACAACATGACAATTTTTGCTGTGTTTTAAACCAAACAAACACATCCTTATTGAGCATAAGAGATTTTTTTATAAACCTAAAACAGGGCTAAATGTTTTTAATGTAAGCATATAGTTAAATAGTTTTATAATTGTATCATATTTTTGCCCTGTAGGACAGTCTATACCTGAGGTGCATCTGAATGTAAAGAGTGAGAAGCAGGCGCTGTTGGCCTCATGGTCTGTTCAGCCAGAGTTCTCTGAGCGTATCCTGCAGTATGTAGTCCAGCACGTGTCTGTCGTACCTGAGCATCCGTGCCTGAACTGGCTGAGAGTAAACAAAACACAGAGCTCTGTCACACTCACAGGTAGGTTTATGTACTTCTAAAAGACATCAGCGGTTGTTTCCTGTGATGCTCGCAGTAGTTTTGACTTTGTCTCCATCCGCAGGTGACTTTAAGGACTACACGGCGTATAATGTGTCGCTCTTCGCCATCTTCAACAACCACAGCACTTTCCTCAACTCAGCGATTGCGTACACAAGTCAAAAAGGTAGGACATTTACATGATTTACAATGTGCTTTTACAGTACTTTTCTGACAGTGTTTTATTTGCAAATTGTGTAATACAGTAACACCAGAAATAAAAACCTAAATATGATAGAACGATCTATTAACATTATGTATGTTTAAAGGCACACCTCTTTAGCTGCTATATTTCTTAAAGGGATAGTTCACCAAAAAAAGGAACATTCTGTCAACATTTAGATACTCTTTAATTGTTTATTAATTTCTTTCTTCTGTGGAGCACCAAAGAAGATATTTTGAAGAAACTATTGACTTGCATAGTTGATCTTTTTTCTACTACCCGATGCTACTTTTTTCTACTACCCGATTCCACCCGATGCTGATGCAAAGCTTGCTATGAATGAACTTCATGCAGCCATCAGCAAACAACAGACTGCTCACCCGGAGGCTGCTTTTATTGTTGCGGGGGATTTTAATCACTCAAACTTAAAGACAGTGCTCCCCAAATTCCATCAAAACATTTTCTGTCACACACGGGGAAACAAGACTTTGGACCAGGTATACACAAACATGGCTGAAGCCTATGCTGTTACCCCCCTCCCCCACCTGGGTCAATCAGATCACCTTTCTTTGTTCCTCACCCCCCGATACTCACCCCTCATCAACCGTGTGAAGCCATCAGTGAGGACCATCAAAGTGTGGCCAGCGGGGGTAGACTCCACACTCCAGGACAGGTTTCAACACACAGACTGGAGTATGTTTGCTTCCCAGGCCACATGTGGCTCTCACACAGACATTAACAGCTACACTTCCTCTGTTCTGGAATACATCAACACCACCATTGACAGTGTTACAACCCAGAAACAGATCACCACATACCCAAATCAAAAGCCATGGATGAACAAGGAGGTGCGCCTCCTGCTGAAGGCACGCAACACTGCCTTCAGATCAGGGGATGCACAGGCCTACAGCACTTCCAGGGCTAATCTGAAGAGGGGCATCAAAAAGGCCAAGCACTGCTACAAGCTAAAGCTATAGGAGCACATTTCCAACTCTGATCCTCGGCGCATGTGGCAGGGCATACAGGCCATCAGCAACTACAAACCCAGCCATTCCACACCCACAGCCACAAATGTCTCCTTCCTGAACGAGCTTAATGACTTTTATGCCCGCTTTGAAAGAGACAATAATGAACCCTACATCAGGATCACTTCCTCAACCGACCACTCACCCATTACACTCACCTCCTCAGAAGTCTACACCGCACTGAGTCGGATCAATGTGCGTAAGGCTGCTGGACCAGACGGTATTCCTGGGCGTGTCCTCAAAGCATGTGCAGAACAGCTCGCTGGGGTATTCACAGACATTTTCAACCTGTCCCTTAACCTAGCAGCTGTGCCAACATGCTTTAAAACCACCTCTATTGTGCCAGTGCCGAAACACTCCAGCCCAACATGCCTGAATGGCTACCGCCCTGTAGCACTCACACCCATCATCATGAAGTGCTTCGAGCGGTTAATCCTGGCACATCTGAAAGACTCTCTGCCATCCACACTGGACCCACATCAGTTTGCCTACCGTGGCAACAGGAGCACAGAAGATGCAGTCTCCATAGCGCTGCACTCTGTACTCACACACCTGGACAATAAAAACACTTACGCACGAATGCTGTTTGTTGACTTCAGCTCAGCATTCAACACTGTCATACCCTCTAAGTTAATGATCAAACTTAGAGACCTGGATATAGACACATCTCTCTGTAACTGAGTTATGGACTTTCTGACTAACAGACCTCAGAATGTTAGATCAGACCACATTTGCTCCACCACCGTCACACTCAACACTGGTGTACCACAGGGCTGTGTGCTGAGCCCCTTCCTCTACTCCCTTTTTACCATCGACTGTAGGCCTGTGAACAGATCCAACGCCATCATCAAATTTGCAGATGACACCACAGTGATTGGTCTAATCAGCATTAATGATGAGACAGCCTACAGGGAGGACATACAGCATCTGACCACTTGGTGCACCGACAACAATCTGCTCCTTAACACCGACAAGACCAAGAAGCTCATTGTGGACTTCAGGAAGGGACGAACAGGCTCACATGATCCCATCCACATCAATGGGATGGCCGTCGAGCCTGTCTCATCCTTTAAGTTCCTGGGGACCCACATCTCCAAGGACCTTTCCTGGACCACCAACACCTCCAGCCTGGTCAAGAAGGCTCACCAG
>CAIGQZ010026953.1:25859-48025 GCA_903798205.1 Danio tinwini | reverse complement strand
GGGATGATGTTAGCCTGGTGATGAGCGCTGCCTGGTTTTCTCCAAACATAACGCCTGGCATTCACTACAGAGAGTTCAATTTTAGTCTCATCAGAGCAGAGAATTTAGTTTCTTATGGTGTGAGAGTCCTTCCTTTTGATAAATTCCAGGCGGGGAGTAGCTTCCGTCTGGCCACTCAACCATACAGGCCTAAATTGTGGATTGCTGCACAGATGCACTGACAGAGTGACCATCGGGTTATTGATCACCTCCCTGACTAAGGCCCTTCTCCTCCGATCACTCAGCTTAGATGGCCAGCCAGCTCTAGGAAGAGTCCTGGTGGTTCCAAACATCTTCCACTTACGGATGAAGAAGACCACTGTGCTCATTGGAACTTTCAGAGCAGCAGAAATGTTTCTGTAATCTTCCCCAGCCTTGTGCCTTGAGACCATACTGTATCTGAGGTCTACAGACAATTCCTTTGTCTTCATACTTGGTTTGTGCTTTGTCATGCACTGTCAACCCTGGGAGCTTAAATAGACAGGTGTATGCCTTTTCAAATCATGTCCAATCAACTGAATTGACCACAGGTGAACTCCAATGAAGCTGCTGAAACATCTCAAGAATGATCAGTGGAAACAGAATGTACCTGAGCTCAGTTTAGAGCTTAACACTAAAGGCTGTGAATACTGATCTACATGTGATTTTACAGGCGTTTTATTTTTAATAAATTTGCAACAATTTCAAAAACTTTTTTCACATTGTCATTATGGGGGATTGTGTGTAGAATGTTGAGGAAATACATTAATTTAATCCGTTTTGAAATAAGGCTGAAACATAAAGAAATGTGGAAAAAGTGAAGCGCTATGAATACTTTACAGATGCACTGTAGATAAACGCTCAAGATAATTTAATGTTAGTTCATGATATGCAAGAATAAGATTACAGTGGTCCTTCGTTATAATGCGGTTTACTTTTTGCGGCCTCGCAATTTCGTGGATTTTTTTTCGTGCAATTTAACATGCCTTTTTTCTACAGCGTATTGTGTTCTGCGTCCTGATTAGTGCATTGTGTTCTGTGTCCTGATTGGCTGTAAACCTTTGTCAATCAATCTCTTCCGTGCCGTTTCTCCTGTACAGTACAGAGTGCGTTCAGCTTGCCAAATTGAAATAACTCTTCGATTGCTAGCAGTATCAACGATGTCGACGAAATGTTCTGCGTTGTCAAAGGCACCTGCGGTAGCACCCACAAGGCGGAGGAAGATGCTAAACATCATACAAAAAGTTGAATTTCTGGACATGCTAAAGGAAGGTAGAAGTTATTTGGCTATCAGGTGCCATTACGGAATAAATAAATGAAGATCAAATAGTTTTGATCTTTGGTTTTATTCTATAATACTGTTTAAACGAGAGAAAAGTGTGAAAATGTTAGTTGCTATCTGAGAAAAGTGTATAAAGTGTGTAGTGAGGTTTTTTTTTACAGCCTTAAAACATCTATAATAATTGTAAAAAAACAAAGCTGACTACTTTCGCCTATTGCAGGCTATTTATAGAATGCAACTGCGAGTAACGATGGAGCACTGTGTACTAAATAAAAATAAAATCAAAATATTGAAAGATCACATAACTTCTGATCACATAACTCCAATTCTTTTTCACCTGCACTGCCACGTTCACTATCGTATACAATACAAAATCCTCCTCTTAACATACAAAGCTCTTTATAACCTGGCCCCTCACTATCTTTCTGATCGTCTTCATTTGTACACTCCATCGCGCTCACTGAGATCATCTTCTGCTGAACTCTTATCTGTCCCAAACTTTAAGATGAAGTCATTTGGTGGCAGGGCTTTTAGTTGTACAGCACCAAAGTTATGGAACTCCCTGCCTCTGCACTTTCGCCAAATGAACTCTATTTCTAATTTTAAATCTCACGTTTTTTTTGTTTAGGAGAGCTTTTAATGATTTGCTGGTTTAATTTTATGCTGCTTGTTATTTTTTACTGCTTGTATTTTTATGATGTGCTTGTGATCTGCTGTAAGGTGTCCTTGAGTGCTTTGAAAGGCGCCTATAAATAAAAGGTATTATTATTATTATTATTATATTTATATAAAAAGTATATACTGAACTTATTTAAATATTAAACAAATATAGTTAGTTGATTTATATAGCATATTTTACAACACAACATTGCTCAAAGTGCTGAACACTCAATACTAATTAAAATAAAACCTACACCAAATACATAACTATTAAAACATAAGGCAACCGCCTCAACATTAAAAAGGCTCAAATGCTAAAGAACAAAGATGGAGTTTCAGAAGCTTTTTTTAGTGTGGAGTTGGAAACAGATAGTTAAAACAGAGTTGGAGCGTGTCTGATGTGGGGTGGAAGCCCATTCCAGAGTTTTGGGGCAATAACGGCAAAAGCCCGATCCACACTTCGCTTACACCGGGACCTTGGTACCGAAAGAATAAATTGATCAGAAGACCTTATTGACCTACCAGGATTATATACATGTGGGAGGTCTGATAAGTAAGGTGGTGCCAGATCATTTAAGGATTTAAAAACAAAAATTCATAGTTTAAAATCAATCCATGACCAGACAGGCAGCCAGCCCATAGAGGACAGAACTGGGGGTGTGTGATCATGCTAAATAAAATAATAATACAGAAATATTTGAGTTTTAAATTGGCTTTTTAATAATTGTACAGTTTCTGTGACTTTCACTAATTAATCATTAATTTATTAATAAAAATGACCACTTTATTTTAATATTTATTCATTATTTATTTTTGATTAGAAATATATATATTTAATTGTAAAATTATTTAAATAATAAATAAATAAATTTACTTGATGATATGCTCTATTGATGTATTTCTGCATTTAAGACTGCTTTAGTATTAGTTTTTATATTCATTCATTCATTCATTTTCTTTTCGGCTAAGTCTCTTTATTAATCCGGGGTTGCCACAGCGGAATGAACCGCCTACTTATCCAGCACATGTTTTACGCAGCGGATGCCCTTCCAGCTGCAACCGGGAAACATCCACACACACTCATTCACACTCATACACTCAGGACAATTTAGCCTAACTAATTCACCTGTACCGCATGTCTTTGGACTTGTGGGGGAAATCGGAGCACCCGGAGGAAACCCACGTGAACGCAGGAAGAACATGCAAACTCCACACAGAAACGCCAACTGACCCATCCGAGGTTCGAACCTTCTTGCTGTGAGGCGACAGCACTACCTACTGCGTCGCCCAGTTTTTATATTATGCAGGGATTTTTTTTTGTCATGCCAGCAAAGAAAACAACTTTTTACCGACAAGTGATTTTTAAAACCACACACTGAAATAGTTGTGCAGGTCTGCATTGTGGTGTGTGTGTGTGTAAGTGTGTGTTGTTTGTGCTCCAGCAGCAGGAGTTTGATGTGGATCTCCTCCAGAGGCGTTTCTCGGGAGGCAGTCAGTCGTATGATGGAGAGTCTCCTCGCCTTTCTCCTTGTAACAGCATGGGAAAACTCAGCAAATCTGATGAGCAGCTTTCGTCTCTGGAGCGGGACAGTGGACAGTGCTCTCGCAACACCAGCTGTGAAACACTTGGTACACACACACACACACTGATTCGCAGTGTGATTTGTTTTCTCATTTCTGTTACCTGATTGAGTTTCTTAAGTAATGTCACTAGCTATGCTTCATACAAAGATGCAAATTAAACCGTTATATTAGATGAAATAAAGCAGCATTTCCATCCAAAGAGTCAAACAGGACAAAAACCTCACTTCCTGATAAAATGACAGCAAATATCAAACATAATTATTATTATTTATTTTTTTGAGGTAGGAGAAGCTATTGTGGGGCTTATCTTCTATAATAAATGACCTGCTCCTCAGGTCGCCTTTCCACTGCATACGACAAGCTACAGACCGGAAGTCATTCAGTTCCAATTGAACAGTCTGGAATCTGCGTGGAGCTCCGATCATCTCCGTATGTTAAAAATTCGGATCTGATTTGAGCTGTGGATACTTTAAAATATTTGAGCTTCTGCGACTAGATCGCATGCGACTGGATGTGATGTACTCCAGTGTTGTCCAATCAGATCCGTGTACGCGAGATAAGAATCAGTAGTTTTTTTTGTTGCTTTTTGAATCAGAAGAGTATATTTAAAGAAAAACACACACACATTGCAAAGATGCAACTTAAATGAGCATTACCACACAAATAGCTGTGCGATATGGCTGTACATTGGCTCTGGTGGGAGGCGTGCGTTGGCTCGAGGCAGGCCAAGTGCCTTAGTGTCCCACCAGTGATAATATACAACCATATCGCACTGCTACTCGTGTGATATTGCGTTTATACAAGTTTTTCGACATAACTGTGTATATAAAATAAAATATAGAGAGTCTAAAAAACCCTTTTGTAAGAGGAACTACTTTTTTTCATCGTTTCCAGCTGACGTTAGAACAGCAGAAGCCGTTGCTCATTCACCAACATCACTTTCAAGCTAGTGTTTGAATGATTCTCTAGCGTAATGTCTAAAGTGATGACAAAACAGGTGATTTTACTGACATTTTAGGATTATAAGGCTGAACGGCATGAAATGCCATCAGTCTACAGAGATTTCCCAGTGTTTCTATTGCAATCGGGAGAACACAATAATTAACCCCCGAAAAAACCAAAGGAATGCAAACACTACCAGATTACTATGGTATAAATACAGCACTACAAAATACAAAAGAGAGAGATGGACTTAGAAAGTGACTTACCTGTTTAATAATGATTTGTTTAGCTGTAGTTTGAAACGTAAGCTGAAGAAATGCTGGTTTTCTCCACTAAGAGCGTACTATGCGGTCACTGTTGCCATCTTGTGGTGGAACATCAACCGTCTTTGCTCTGCTCAGTATGACAGGCTGATGGCTGCCGACGTGCTGAATATCCGAAATAATAAATATTCTAAAATAGGCACCCTCCTTATAAGTATACTGCATAGTTGCAATCTAAACAACTACATTCTTGACTAAAAAAAGCCTCAAAGGTACATTGTTATCCAACGGCTGCAGTATTTGTCAAACTGTAGTACTCTGCTTGCCACTTATGTGGGCGGAGTAATACACAAGGGTGAAGAGGCTGTAGGAGTGCTAATAATATCTCGAATAATTGGATTCGGGAACCGGACAGAACTGTTGTATAAACTGTAATATTGCATAGAACATTTGATATAATATATTGATGTATTATATATAATCATTTAATTATTATAAAAAGTAAAAAGGTGATAGTAATAATATAACAATATATGAACTCTCTCTCTCTCAGAGCTACTTTTTTTTGTTATTTTACTGTTATTTATTGTTACTCTAATTCATCCACTGTCTTAATTAATAAATAAATTAACTTGACCATCAATAACTAATCAGGATTAACTCCTTTGTTTCTTTTTTTTTTTGCAGAGGGATATGATCCAGATTACGACTTCTTAAATCAGGATCTGTCCGTCTCAGAACCGCTGCCGTTTCCCACCAACACCAGCGGCAGTCTAAGCCCTCTCCCAGAGTGCAACACCGAGTCTCAATCTCTAAGCCCCGCCCACATCCCTGCCCGCCCACGTTTCAGCGCTCCAGTAACCAATCAGGCATCCCTAGACTACTGGACTCCACCCCTCACACCTGGACAGGCTAATAGCGTGCTTCCCCCCGCCCTCCCACAGAAGAAGCGCCGCTCTGCACCAATCCTATCGGCGTATCCTATGTACGAGCGCCTCCCGTCACACTACGATAACCTATCAGAAGAGGAACAGCCCACGCCGCCGTTTCCACTGGTTACACCAGGGTCGCCGCAGGTCAACGGAGATGGTGATTTACAGTATACAGACGCTGACAGTCCACCGCCACTGCCGGAGAAAAAGGGCAAACAGAGTAAGAGAAAAATCAGACAGAACAAAGCTGATTTTTATTTTTTTTTTTAAAGGGTTCCTATTTTACCCCTTTTACAATATGTTAGATAAGCCTTTGCTGTCTCCAGAATGTGTCTGTAAAGTTTCAGCTCAAAATACCCATCATTTATTATACCCATCTTGCGCTCAGAGCAACGTGTAGCTGTTTTTGTAGCTTGTGCCTTTAATGCAAATGAGCTGCTTCTCTCCGCCCACCGTTCCCACATGCGTGTCTGCTGCTTCTGCTTTACGTCAGATAAACAGCAGTCAGTGGCAACGATAGACACGGATGAAGCTGATTCAGGGTTCATTTTTTGAGTCAAATATGGCAAGTAAGTTTATTTGATATATTTGTGGTGGAGTTTATTCAAGCAAACGATGGATCTCTTTCTACAACAAGGAGTCGCACACAAATTCCATTTCAAAATTTGCAGTACACACACACACACACACACGTTGTGTTTTTGCACATTTGCACAACATGTGCACATGTTTTTGCACATCTACTTGAAACAGCCTGGAATAGTCTCTTTGGCTGCGTCCGAAACCACATACTTCCATACTATACAGTACGCTAAAATCAGTATGCGAGCTGAGTAGTATGTTCAAATTCATAGAATTCAAAAATCTGTATGCGAGAAGTGCCAGGATGACTTGCTACTTCCGGCGAGATTCTGCACATCCCATGCAAGCTGCGCTATCCCTTGATGCCCCACGAGAGAATTCATGAATGGTAGTGAAGCGACGCAACTGACGCAGGTAGGTCACGTGACCATGACGAAATGGCGGATGTAGTACGCCCAAATTCCATTCATACTTCTTACATTCATACTGGACATATTTATATGCATGTTACTATGGAGGTATGTTAATGCAAGGCTGTCGATCAATTCGGGGGGCAGGGAAACTGCACTCCTACAATACGTTCAGATGGGCCTCAACATTTCAAGGATTTGGATCCAATTTTAATGTTGGGAAATTTCAAAAAAGAGAATTATTGTGTTTTTATCACTACAATGTGACTGTGGACACACTATACCTACACACAGTTCTGTCCAAACTGCTTACAAAAAAGTAGATTTTGACATTGCATCATTTAAGAAAAATGTGCATACCTGGGACTATATTTGTACCTGGTTTTAATCTTACATTTTGGGGGAATTTATATTTAATTACTTTGACCTTCCTAACACACAAACTTCAAGCCTATTCAGATATGTCTAGTTTGCTGGAGAAAAAGGGCAAATAGAGTGAGAGAAAAATCTTGAAACAAAGCAGTTTTAAAATGAGAAGAAAGTACATATCCAGGACTGTGTTTGTACCTGATATTAGCCCGTTTAATTAGATTTTATTCTTTAGACCAGGGGTCACCAATCCAGGTCCTGGAGGGCCGGTGTCCCTGCAGGGTTTAGCTCCAGCTTGCCTCAACACACCTGCTTGGATGTTTTAAGTATACCTAGTAAAACCTTGATTAGCTTGTTCAGGTGTGTTTGATTAGGGTTGGACCTCCAGGAACAAGTTTGGTGACCCCTGCCTTAGACCTTCCTAACACACAAACTTCAAGCCTATTTGGATAGGTCTAACAGAGTGAGAGAAAAGTGTATATACTGTCATATTGGGGTCATATAAACACACCCAGTCCTTTTTTTTTCAATTTAACAACATAAAAACGGTGGACCAATTGGAGCGGTTTTGAGACCGACCGCAACTTGACGTAGGAGTGCGGTCCCCCCGCCCATTGAATTGATTGACAGCTGCATATTAACAAGTCTCCATGGTAACGTTTGTAATCATATCCACAAGACTGGCTGTGCGCAAATCAACCGTAAATAAAAGTCTGTTCAGTTTGCTAGGATCATCAATCATCATAAAATGTGATCAAGAGTGAGTTTAACAAGTTTAAAATGTTTTAAAACAGTGCATGTGTGTAATGAATTACAGCGATTTACTTCATCAACACAGCCGCAAATCAGAACAATCATAAAAGACGCTTCAATCCCCGTTTGTAGACGTTAAATCAGGTTTATTTTGTACATTAACATAACAGATATCCATACAGCAGTGGATATTAACCTGTATCCTGTCACATTTGCGTGCAAAGACAGTACAAAGCTAAATGCGCGCGCTGTATGTATGTGCGTGTGTGTCTGCGCTGTGTGTGTGTGTGTGTGTGTGTGCGTGAACTTTGTAACAACATTGTGTGTGACTCATCCTGCAGCTCCACAACAAATGCATCAAATAGTCATTGATAAAACTCTTACTGTAGTTTTTCCTCACAAACGTTATGTGAGATCTGCTTCCTCCATGTCTGTGAGTTGTCTGAGGCAGCCGAGGGCGGAGACTGAAGCACACTGACAGGCACATGGAAACGGTGGGTGGAGAGGACTAGCCTTAAAGGCGCAGTACACAAAAACAGCAAAAATCTGTTGAGAGCTATAAAACACAAACTAGTGAAAGCTATAATAAATAATCTGATGGGTGTTTTGAGCTGAAACTTTACAGACACATTCTGGGGACACGAAAGACTTCTATTAAATCTGGAAAAAGGGGTAACCTAGGTGCCCTTTAAGCTACTTGAGTAAATAAAATACCTTTCAGCCAGAGTAATTAATAAATTATTTTAAATACTTTATTGATAGTTTAATAAGTAATTAATTACGTTTTTGAAGTCACTTACACAACACTGTCTTTTAAAGATTCTTTATCAATCGAATTGCAGAATATGCAGTTGATGTCAAAATTAATCGCCCTCCTGTGAATTTTTTCTTTCTCCTTTTTTAATATATCCCAAATTATGTTTAACAGAGCAAGGAAATTTTCACAGTATTTCCTATAATATTTTTTCTTCTGGAGACAGTCTTATTTGTTTTATTTTGGCTAGAATAAAAGCAGTTTTAATTTTTTAAAACCTTTTTAAGGTCGATATTATTAGCTTCCTTAAGCAATATTTTTTTTCGGTTGTCTACAGAACAAACCATCGTTATTTATTACGTTAACTTGCCTAATTGACCTAGTTAAGCCTTGAAATGTCTCTTTAAGCTGAATGCTAGTATCTTAAATAATATTTTAACAAGTATTATGTACTGTCATTATTGCAAAGATAAAATAAATCAGTCATTAAAACTATTATTTAGAAATGTGTTGAAAAAAAATCTTCTCTCCGTTAAACAGAAATTGGGGAACAAAAATTAAAGAAATACAAATTTATTTCTGACTACAACTGTTTTCTCTGTGCAGTCCTGCAGTACATGCAGTTTGTTGAGGATTACTCCGAGCCGCAGCCATCCGTCTTCTACCAGCTGCCTCAGAGCGAGAGTATTTACGAGCAGCGCAGGAACAAGCGCTTTCAGGAGGTTTACGGCCTCAACGACTCCTACAGCAGCTCCGACTCCATTCCTGCTTCAGCTGCAGATCCGCACGAGCGCGTCCCACCGCCAGCGCTGCCCCCCAAACTCAGACAACTGGTGAGTTATGATCACATCAAACGCATGTTATCAGGTCAGAGGTGGTGCTCCTAAAGCTCAGAGGTCAAACTCGGGTACGTTAGATTAGATTAGGCTGTACATGTGGCTGCTTTGGTGACCT
The DNA here is from genome assembly GCA_903798205.1 of Danio tinwini. Lineage (NCBI taxonomy): Eukaryota > Metazoa > Chordata > Actinopteri > Cypriniformes > Danionidae > Danio > Danio tinwini. Next base: position 38,522 of record CAIGQZ010026953.1, on the reverse strand, counting down.
TGTCTGGGTCAATGTAAAGTCAAGTGGAAAATGAATCTGAAAAAGTGTCCCAGCAGTTTCTCTTTAGGATTTTTCGCACATTATCATTATTTTGATGGTTTAAATACAATTTTTACATGCAAATTTGGGGAATTAGACATCACAGGTGGTGCATATGTCAAGTAGCTCATGCAGTATTCTTCTCTGGTTCTTCATGTTTTCTCTTCTTTGGTGATTTCGTAAGTTTTTTCTTAAAAGTTCTCATAAATATATAAAAGAATTTGCACTGCTAAAATATTTCTTATTCAAAAAATGCTAAAATCATTCACACACAGCACCACATATTGACAGAAATACACAGAATTGTTGGCATTTTTGCAGATGTATTAAAAACGAAAGCTGAAATATTAAGTATTCATCCCTTAGCTCAGTATTTAGCAGAAGCCCCCTTTTAATCTGATACAGCCATGAGTCTTTTTGGGAAAGATGCAATAGGTTTTTCACACCCTGATTTGGGGATCCTCTGCCATTCCTCCTTGCAGATCCTCTCCAGCTCTGTCAGGTTGGATGGTGGACAGCCTTTTTTAGGTCTCTCCAGAGATGCTCAATTAGGTTTAAGTCAGGGCTCTGGCTGGGCCATTCATGAACTGTCACAGTTGTTGTAAAGCTACTCCCTCGTTATTTTAGCTGTGTGCTTCCGGTCATTGGCTGTTTCGCAATTCTAAGAACGCAGAGAATGGACTTGCGTTCTCGTGGAAACTGATCTTGCCAGGTCACCTTGGAAAAACAAACTCGGTAGACCGCGAGAACAGAGAACGCATCTTGTGAGAAATGAGATGCTGCGTTCTTCCTGATGGTCACGTGACCTTCACACGTTTTTAATGGAAAATTATTTCAACATTACAGCATTTATACAACGATTTATTGTTTTTCCTCTTTTCAAAATATATACTCTGCATAAAGTTTTTACAAATATACATTGCATAATAACAATAACAATAATAATAAATCACAAGTACTACACCAACTGCTACTACAGAAAGTTACTAATATTACAACTACTATTGCAGCTGCTACTACAGCCACAACAACTATTACTACTACGTCTGCAACTACTGATACTACTACAACATCTACTACAACTAATACTACTACAACAACGTCTACTACTACTACTACTATTGATACTACTACAGTAATCACTAGTACTACAACATCTACATCAACAACATCTACTACCTCTGATACTACTACACAGACTACTACTACTACTACACCAACACCTTTACTACTTCTGGTACCACTACACCAACGACATCTACTACTACAGAAACTACTACAACTACTACTTCAACAATCCCAACTACAAATACAATCATTACTACTACAATGACTACTACTACTTTTACAGCCTTAAATCATCTATAATCGTTGTAAAAAAACAAAGCGGACTACTTTGTGGATTTCACCTACTGCTGGTTATTTTTAGAACGTAACTCCCGCTATTAACGAGGGACCACTGTAATGTTTGTTTGCTCGTCATGTATTCATTTGTTTAAAGTAGCAACAATGAATTTGATTTTATGGTTTCAGATATAATTACCATAATAACCTTCATGTACAGTTGAAGTCATAATTATTAGCCCCCCTGTTTATTTTTTCCCCAATTTCTGTTTTAACGGAGAGATTTTTTTCAACACATTTCTAATCATAATAGTTTAATAACTCATTTCTAATAGCTGATTTATTTTATCTTTGTCATGATGACAGCACATAATATTTGACTAGATATTTATCAAGACATTTCCATACAGCGTAAAGTGGCATTTAAAGGCTTAACTAGGTTAATTAATTAGGTTAACTAGGCAGGTTAGAGTAATTAGGCAAGTTATTTTATAACGATGGTTTGTTCTGTAGACTATCGAGAAAAAATTAGCTTAAAGGGGCTAATAATATTGACCTTAAAATGGTGTTTAAAAAAATAAAAACTGCTTTTATTCTAGCCGAAATAAAACAAATAAGACTTTCTCGAGAAGAAAAAATATTATCAGACATACTGTGAAAATTTCCTTGCTCTGTTAAACATCATTTGGGATATATAAAAAAAGAATAGAAAAATTCAAAGGAGGGCTAATAATTCTGACTTCAACTGTATATGAAAAGGTTTTCTGTAGACTCTCATGTTGCCTTTACTTTTCTACTTCTATGTTTTCTAGCTTTTTCTTTCTTCCTTTAACTCACTATGATCTTTTCTTCTTTCCTCTGTCTTTCTTCTTTCTCATCTTGGTTTACCTGTTGTGCTCCAGGCCTCCTGCACTACTACTACTACTTCTCCTCCTTTATCCTCCTGTTCTTCTTTTTCAACTCTCCCTCCTCCTGCTGGGCTTCCGGAGGAGGCGGAGCCTGCTTTTGGTCTCAGCCTATCAGTGTCTAGCTCCTTCCTCAGTGGCCACGCCTCTTTGACCACTCCTGTGGTGAGTGTCCAGCTAATGTTGAGTCTGACAGCAATTAAGAAATCTTAAATTTTATTAAGAAGTTATGTTGTGGTTAGGCATATATTTCAGGGTGCGTAGATAATAATAATAATGATACTTGTTACTGATATTGCTATTCTTATTTAATAATTAATATTATTAAAGTATTATTATTATTATAGTTATTATTTATAAGTGTTTTCATTATTTATATTATTTAAATGTATTATTGTTATTATTATTATTAATTATTATTATTATTTTATTATAATTATTGTTATTGATTATAATATTAATATTACCAATTATTAATATTGTTATTATCATTTAATGATTATTATTATTTGTGTTTTTGTTTTATTAATTATTAAACTTATTTATATTTATAATTGTTTTCATTGTTTATATAATATATATTTCTAATTGATATTATTAACAGTAATAATTATTGTTGTTTTTGTTATTATTATTATTATTGATGATTATAATTTTAAATATTATCATTTTAATTATTATTGATGATGATAATGTTAATGTTGATACTTTTTATTGATATTGGTATTATTATTTAACAATAAGTATTATTCATATTATCGTTATTATTAGTAATAATAATAATAATAATAATAAAAATGCTGTTATGATTATTATTTATGATTGTTTTAATTATTTATAATATTTAAATTTATTAGTGTTATTATTAATAATAATTATTATCATTATTAATTATAATATTTATTATTAATGACAATATTAATAATAATACTTATCATAATGTTGCTAATATATAATTATCTAATATAATAATTATTATTTATATTTTTGTTATTAATAATTTTTATTAATCTTATTTATATGTATTTAAAGTATTAGTAGTAGTATTTTTGTTTTAATAATTATTAATATTGTTATTTATAATTGTTTTCAATATTTATATAATTTATAAATACAGTTGATATTATTAGCATTAATAATTAAATAATAATGATTGTTTTATTATTAATAATATTGATGATTGTAATTTAAATATTATTTTAATTATAATTGATAATGATAATGTTAATATTAATACATTTTATTGCTATTGTTATTGTTATTTAACAATTAGGATTATTCATATTATTTTTATTAAAAGTAATAATAATAACAAATACTATTATAGTGATTATTATTATCAATAGATGTTTTAATTATATAAAAATATTTGTATTTATTGTTATTATTAATAATAAAAAAATTGAATTATTTTGGTTTTTATTATTATTGTTATTGATTATAATATTAATAATATATATTGTTATATTGCTATTATTTAATTATTTTATATAATTCATATTTGTTACTATTATTTTTTAATTAGTCTTCTTTGTATGTATAATTGTTTTCATCATTTATGTAATTTATATTTATAATTGATATTAATAACCGTAATAATTGTATATGAATAATAATTATTATTATTGTTAATATTATTGATTATTATTATTATCTTTAAAATAATAATTATTATTATTTATACACATAATAGTTTTATTTATATTTAGAATTGTTATTATTTTTTATTATTATTCATTGCATTTTTATTGGTTTATATAATAATTACATAAGTGCATTATTTGTATACACATATCAGAATCAGAAAGGACTTTAGTCTATCTTAAATATTTCAAATTACAGTTGCAATCAGAATTATTGAACCCCCTTTGAATTTGTTTTTCTTTTTTAATTATTTCCCAAATGATGTTTAACAGAACAAAGAAATGTTCACAGTATGTCTGATAATATTTTTTCTTCTGGAGAAAGTCTTATTTGTTTTATTTCAGCTAGAATAAAAGAAGTTTTTAATTTTTAAAACCCATTTTAAGGTCAAAATTATTAGCCCCTTTAAGCTATTTATTTTTTCCATACTCTACAGAACAAACCATCATTATACAATAACTTGCCTAATTACCCTAACCTGCCTAGTTAACCTAATTACCCTAGTTATACCTTTAAATGCCACTTTAAGCTGTATAAAAGTGTCTTGAAAAATATCTAGTCAAATATTATTTACTGTCATCATGTCAAAGATAAAATAAATTAGTTATTAGAGATGAGTTATTAAAACTATTATGTTTAGAAATGTGTTGAAAAAACCTTCTCTCCTGAAAAAAAGTAAACAGGGGGGCTAATAAATCACATAATTCTGATTGCAACTGTAGATTTATTTTCATTTAATACATATATTAAATTAATTTAGTTGATACATTTACACACAAATTAGATGTATTGAACATTTTGCATAAATACAGAACAGGTATTTATGCTTATTATGTTTCTTGCAATTTAACTTATGGGTCGTCTGTGCTCAGTGTGTTCTTTTCATCTTGTGTGTGGTTTGGACACACATCTGTTTTTGTCATCATTTTTCTTATGTCTCCTTGGGGTGCTTATTAAACAGCTGTTCGCATGTGACTTAAAGATTATTTATGGGGTGTGCGCGCATACAGTATGTGCATATATATGTCTTTGTGTTTGTTGGTGTGCGTGTGTGTGTGTGTGTGTGTCCTATTTGGTTTTAACAAGTCGTTTTTTTGAAACCAGACCCGAAGCTGATTTAAAGTGTAAGTCTAAAAGCTGATTTAATCTTGATTTATCTCTTTATCAGGGTTTAAGACTTCTTAAAATGCAGCTTAATCTTGATGTAGCCTTAAAAATAAGTTTTGAGTCTGTCCTTCATACACATGCTTTTATTGCTTGTGTTTGATTTCATATAGTTTGAGTTCATATATATGAACATATAGGGCCCTATATACACCCGGCGCAATAAGAGACGTGTTTGGCACGATGTGTTGCTATTTTCAGACCAGCGCAGCCCTAATTTTCATGTTTTGCACCACGTTGTTTGAATAGCAATCCATTTGCGCCACTTTGTGGATTCATGAGTGTGCTAGTCTAGAAAGGAGGTGTGTTAAGACGTGTTCTTGGTGCGTTGCTATTTTGAGGAACTGAAATAGACCGCACCATTGACCAACTTAAAGCAGGTCTAAAGTCCAGCGCAGTGCATGTTAGTTATACGCCTATGCAGGTCCAAACGCTCACACATTGCCTAATACACACAGGATGTACAGCAATACACAAGTATCTTTACATATGAAAACAAAGGATTAAAATATTACAAAAATGATTATTTTCTACATGAATATAAAAACCACTGCCTCCATGCCTCATCTCGGGGGGCTTTTTTAGTTCAATCATGACAATTTGTATAATGTTATTAACATTAGCAGTTTTATTTACTATATGCATATTTATATTTGTTTAAATAAAAACAAGTTTAGATTTGTCCATCTGTCGGGTTTTAGAAACGTCTGCATCACCATATGGAGCAAAATAATAGGACGTGTGTTTGGATATAACCAAAGACTATAGAATACACAAGACGTGTCACTCGTATCTTTTTGAATGGGGACAAGTGTAACTAGTAATATGGCGAATAAAGCCCCACCTACTAGTACAGGAGCCAATCATCAATCGCTATATGGTGAAAAAGCCTGCCTTCTAGAACAGGAGCCAATCATTGAACGTATAGAATGATGATACTCTGGAAGAGGGGCTTGGACCAGACATGAGTTTCTGCCATACCTGTCAACCCTCCCGTTTTTCCTGGGATTCTCCCGTATTTTACAGTGCTATCCTGCTATCATCCTGTAAAGGTATTTTCCCGCATTTCTCCCGTATTTTCAGTCTTTCTCTAAAGGGTGGCAATAAACATTTTTTTATTATAGCAGAGCCTTCCTATACGCAACCCATACTACCAAACCACCAGGGGCCGCCCCTTGCTCCTAAATGTAAGTCTGTTCTGTGCTTTCGCTTTGTTTATGCAAGAAACACCTTAAAATAAATATAAAAACAGCGGAATTTCCCTTTTCTTTTATTACAGATGCCGTCTCCCCTTCACATGCAATCCTTAAACAGTCGTATAGAGGTGCATCAATGTCAGCTGACGCGTTCCATAGCGATAAATAGAGGCTGTTTCCCAAACGGATTCTGTACACGTAATTTGAAGCGGAGGCTGGGTTTTGGGTGCGTGTTAAACAGACATATACATATAATTAATAATAATAATATCTTAAGATGTAGATCTTGGTGGGGGTTTTTTACAAACACATTTAATTTTGTCCTAATGAGCATAAAAAGCAATCGAATGCTTTCTTTATAACGTTAGATGTGTGCATTGTTAAAGTGACACCTGTTACTTTATGTAATCAACCAAAAAAAAATCTAAATAAATAAGAGATTCATTCGTTACTCTTTAATCAGAATGTGTAAGTTATACAGTGAAGAAACGTCTAATGAGATTTAAAAGCTTGATTGTATTTCATTATAATAGCTATTAATTTTAATAAGCTTTACTGTTTGCTAATGTATTTGCTGCTAATGTATACTATTTATTTTTTCTTTTGTAAATAATAATAATAAAACATATTACTGACCATTTAACGGTTTATTTACAATGAAACTGCTTTAAATCAACATATTTAGTCATTTGGGTTTTTTTAAGGGGTGGGGGGCGGGGGGCTGGGGCATATCCCTTATTTTTACATCCCAATGTTGACAGGTATGGTTTCTGCAGATTTTGATTGATTCAGATGTTTAGAAATGAATCTAAAGGGATAGCAGTTGTTCAATTATTGGTGATTCTTGTTATGAAATTCATTCGTAAGCTTTTGTAAGAATTTGATGTTTCCCCGATTCAAACCGAACGCCCTGAGCATACTGCCTGAGATGCGTTTCAAATATGGCTGCCGAGTGAAATAGCTTGCCTTAAAGGGACTTTGATATAACTCAGTTTATTGACCACACTTCATTATTATTGTTCATTTATTCGTTTGCTAAACATTAGAACTGAATTTAGAAATAGTTTTGAAACAAATCCTGAATGCTGAACAAATGGATGTCTTCGGTGGAGTGAGTTTCCACCGTTTCCATAGTCCACAAAAGTAAAGGAGTAAAGTAAAGAGGTAAAGAGAAAGTAAAGAGGCTGAATGAAGGAAGCTCGTTCTTTATCCTGGCACTGCAGATGCTCTGTTTAACTGTTTTCTCGCTAGTGAAGCGTTCAGTTTTTACACTTACAAAGTCCGCCATGTAAATAGCAAATGCACCATGGTGCGATGCAACTGACTCTTAGAGTGAATGGTATATGAGACTCTGATTGGTTTAATGCACAATATGCTCAAAACACAACCAGAACACATTAAAAGAATAAACACAACTCTGTTAAACCATGCGCCAGAGCGTATTTTTTCGTCCTTAAAATAGCAAAAGTGGATTCAGTCACCCCCTAATGCTTTTCGCCATGCGCTTTAGACTGGGCCTAGATTGTTAAAATAGAGCCCCTAGTGCAGGGGTCATCAACTATATTTGTCAGAGGGCCAGAGTTTTACCAGACAGTCTCCTTGGGGGCCGGACCCCCAAGAAGAAAATCAAATAAAAATCTCATTTAGGCTTAACATTGTTTGATGACGCGACGGCAGCCATTTTGCACCAGACCGCACACCACACACCAGCTGATTGGTGGAGAGGAGACAGAGTGATGAAGCCAATTATGATATGAGGAGGGTAAGGAGGCCATGATGGACAGAGGCCAGTGGGCAGATTTGGCCAGGATGCTGTGGTTAAACCCCTACTCTTTTTCGAAGGACATCCTGGCATTTTTAATGACCACAGAGAGTCGGGACCTCAGTTCAACGTCTTATCCGAAAGACGGCACTCACTGAGCAGTATAGAGGTTCCGTCACTATACTGGGGCATTAAGACCCACACTGACGCAGGTTGGGCACCCCCTGCTGGCCTCACTAACACCACTTCCGGCAGCAACCTAGCTTTCCCATGTGGTCTCCCATCCAGGTAGTGACCGGGTGCAGCCCTGCTTAGCTTCAGTGGGCGACCATGTGAGAGTAGCAGAAAGCTAGCTGCCAGCTTTATCTTAGTTATTGCACATAAGCATCTTGAATCTTTATGAATGTCTGATGTTTTGTCTAGAATTTCAGATAGCATGAAAGAATCAAAAAACCTGACGTGACTTGACATGTTTATTACAGCTCGTATTGTGCATTGTCTATTAATGAGAATCAAACAGCATATATTGTGTATACATATGTACACTACCTGACAAGTCTTGTCATCAATCCCTGTTGTAAGAGCAGCAAATAATAACTTGACTTCTAGTTGATCATTTGGAAAATCATCTGTTGAACTGCATCCCAATCATCACAAATACTGCAGAAGACCTACTGGAACCAGCATGGACCCAAGATTCTCACAGAAATCAGTCAAGTTTGGTGAAGGAAAAATCATGGTTTGGGGTTACATTCAGTATGGGGGCGTGCGAGAGATCTGCAGAGTGGATGGTAACATCAACAGCCTGAGGTATCAAGACATTTGTGCTGCCCATTACATTACAAACCACAGGAGAGGGCAAATTCTTCAGCAGGATAGCGCTGCTTCTCATACTTCAGCCTCCACATCAAAGTTCCTGAAAGCAAAGAAGGTCAAGGTGCTCCAGGATTGGCCAGCCCAGTCACCAGACATGAACATTATTGAGCATGTCTGGGGTAAAATCGAGGCATTGAAGATGAATCCAAAGAATCTTGATGAACTCTGGGAGTCCTGCATAAACGCTTTCTTTGCCATTCCAGATGACTTTATTAATAAGTGATTTGAGTCATTCAGAGATGTATGGATGCAGTCCTCCAAGCTCATGATGGAGTCAGACACAATATTCATTCTGTTTCCACTGCAGCATGACTTTATATTTTATACTGGACATTATTTATGTTTAGTGACAAGACTTTTGTCTAAGCAAAGTCAGACCTTACTGTCCTAATGAAAGAATTAAAAATCAAGACCTGATCATATTTTATTGTGGTTAAATAAGCCTAATCTAGAGGCACTGAATGATTTATCGCTGAAATGAACAATACACAAGACAATGCAATCATATAAACAAATAGAAAAGTGTATTTAAACAGCACTAAAATCACACTGGTTATTGCTGACCTGGGATCAGACAGCTGTTATTCTCTAAAGTGATGAGTCTTAGAGACTAGGTTGCCATGGTAACCGAATCTGGGAATTATTCTGGAATGTTTCATGCTCTTGACCTTTGACCTCAGAGGTCGCAGTAGCGCAATGTTTGTGTGTAAGAGAGAGAGTGTGTGTGTGTGTGTAAATGTATTTCTTAAGGAAATACTATGTATGTGTGTGTGTGTAAGTTTCTATACTGTGTGTGTGTGTGCTTATGTGCACACTTATGTGACTAAGTAAACGTGTGTGTGTATGTGTGCGCGCGCATAAGGAAAGACTATATGTGTGTATGTAATGACTTTACTGTGTGTCTGTGTCTGTGTGTGTGTGTTCTTAAGGAGACTTTACCCCTGTGTGTGACTGCGTGTGTGTGTGTGCATGTAAGGAAAGACTGTATATGTGTGTATGTAAAGACTTTACACTGCATTTGTGTGTGTGAATGTGCGTGTACTTAAGGAAAAGACTGCGTGTGTGTGTTTGCCTTAGGACAGGATATGTATGTGTGTATTTATGTATGTTTAATTACATGTGTGCCTAAGGAAAGACTTTACACCGTGCGTGCGTGCGTGCGTGCATGTGTGTGTGTGTGTGTGTGTGTGTGTGTGTGCGTAGAGAAAGACTCTGTATATATGTGTGTGCGTCTAATAAAAGACTTTACCCTTGTGTGTGTGCGCGTGCGTAATGAAAGAGTATGTATGTAATGATTTTACACTGTGTAATGTGTTTGTGTGTATGTAAGGAAACTGTGTGTGTGTGTGTGTGTGTGTGTGTGTGTGTGTGTGTGTGTGTGGCACCATATGGATGTTTTTCCTCCCTCTATCTCTCTTCCTCTGAGTCCCGCTGGAGTTCTACATTCCAGAATGTCACAGACGGGATAAAATGCGGGACGCTCTTCCCAATCGCTCAGGGAAACATGTTGCACCATGTTGATGTGTGTGTGTGTGTGTGTGTGTGTGTGTACGCTCTTTAATGCAGCATTTGTGATGTCAGATTTTGTTTTTTAATGCCTAAACTTTGAGAAGAGTCAAATTTGTGTTAAGCGTGTGTGTGTGTGTGAGAGAGAGAGAGAGAGAGAGAGACATGGTGTGTGTGTGAGAGTGAGAGAGAGAGACAGAGAGACATGGTGTTTGTGTGTGTGAGTGAGAGAGAGACAGAGAGACATGGTGTGTGCGTGTGTGTGTGTGAGTGAGAAAGAGACAGAGAGACATGGTGTGTGTGTGTGTGTGTGTGTGTGTGTGTGTGTGTGTGTGTGTGAGAGAGAGAGAGATGGTGTGTGTGAGAGAGAGAGAGAGAGAGATGGTGTGTGTGTGTGTGAGAGAGAGAGAGAGAGAGAGATGGTGTGTGAGAGAGAGAGAGAGAGAGACGTGTGTGTGTGTGTGAGAGACAGAGAGACATGGTGTGTGTGTGAGAGAGAGAGAGACAGAGAGACATGGTGTGTGTGTGTGAGAGAGACAGAGAGACATGGTGTGTGTGTGTGAGAGAGAGAGAGACAGAGAGACATGGTGTGTGTGTGAGAGAGACAGAGAGACATGGTGTGTGTGTGTGTGTGTGTGAGAGAGAGAGAGACAGAGAGACATGGTGTGTGTGTGTGTGAGAGAGAGAGAGAGAGAAACAGAGAGACATGGTGTGTGTGTGTGTGTGTGTGTGTGTGTGTGTGTGTGAGAGAGAGAGAGACATGATGTGTGTATGAGAGATAGAGAGGTGTGTTTGTATGTGTGGTGATGAGTGGGTGTGAGGGAGAGAGAAGCGGTGTGTGTATGAGTTTGTGAAGTGTGTGTGTGTTTTTGAATTGACAGAGGGGCAGTGTGTGTCTGCGCGCGAATATGTGAAGTGATGGTGTTTGTGTGTGTGTGTGTGTGTGTGTGTGTGTGTGTGTGTGTGTGTGTGTATGGAATGTTTGAGGCGAGTCTCTGCAGGTTCAGTAGTCCTCAAAGCAGCATCCGGAAGTTCAGATGTGAGATCAGTTTCCTCCAGTGTTGTGTGTGTGTTGGAGTGTTTGTAAAGTGTGTGTGATCTAACTGAATCTCCCCGCTCTGCTGTTTTACACACTTACACACATTTACTGTCTCTCTTCTTCAGCATTTCTCCTCTTTTTCAGATAATCCTCCTCTGATTCTGTCCTTCTTCTGCCTTTTCTTCTCGTGTCTTCTGTTTCAACCAATCGCAGAGTTCAGAGCCGGTTGGCTTGACCAATACTAGCAGAGCTCTGGATGGTGGAGGTGTCTCAAACGGGTCCTTGACCAGCTCTCTGCTCTCTTTGGCTGTTTGTCTTCCTTCTGAGTCGTCTCTCTCTGACTCGCTTCTTACCTCAACGGTAAACACGTGTGCGCACACACACACACACACACACACATGTACGTATATAGATATATCTACAGTGCATCTGTAAAGTATTCATGGCGCTTCACTTTTTCCAAATTTCTTTGTTACAGCCTTATTTTAAAATGGATTTAATTAATGTATTTCCTCAACATTCTACACACAATCCCCCATAATGACAATGTGAAAAAAGAGTTTTTGAAATTGCTGCAAATTTATTAAAAATAAAACGCCTGTAAAATCACATGTAGATCAGTATTCACAGCCTTTAGTGTGAAGCTCTAAACTGAGCATGACAAAGCACAAACCAAGTATGAAGACAAAGGAATTGTCTGTAGATCTCTGAGACAGGATTGTCTCGAGGCACAAAGCTGGGTAAGGTTACAGAAACATTTCTGCTGCTCTGAAAGTTCCAATGAGCACAGTGGTCTTCTTCATCCATGAGTGAAAGATGTTTGGAGCCACCAGGACTCTTCCTAGAGCTGGCCGGCCATCTAAGCTGAGTGATCAGGGGAAAAGGCCTTAGTCAGGGAGGTGATCAATAACCCGATGGTCACTCTGTCTGAGCTCCAGCGTTCTGTGGAAAGAGGAAAACCTTATAACCATCTGTGCAGTAATCCACCAATCAGGCCTGTATGGTTGAGTGGCCAGACAGAAGCCGCTCCCGCCTGGAATTTGTCAAAAGGCATCTGAAGGACTCTCAGACCATAAGAAACTAAATTCTCTGCTCTGATGAGACTAAAATTGAACTCTTTGTAGTGAATGCCAGGCGTTACGTTTGGAGAAAACCAGGCAGCGCTCATCACCAGGCTAACATCATCCC
>CAIGQZ010026953.1:4889-15859 GCA_903798205.1 Danio tinwini | reverse complement strand
TTTTTTTGCTGATCCAAAAAATGGTCCGATCCGTGACTAAAAAATCCGTAGTGTGATCTGAACTGCAGATTTGTGATCCGTTACACTACTACACGGTTGTGCTCCATTGATTTATTTAACTACAACTGTTTATTAACAACTGTTTATTAAGTGAAAGGTTTGATACTGATTAGAACTTGAAGTGGTGATGAGGTCTTAAAATATTTAGAGAAGGTCTTTAAAGTCCTAAAAAGGTATTGAAATTTCCTTTAGGATTCCTGCATACACCCTGTATATATTTGTTTATGACTTGCATGTATTGGTGCATTTGTTTATTTATGCAAGCCTTTATTGGTGCATGCAGATTTTTCATTATGCATGTATTTTTAAATAGTTTGCATGGATACTATTTAAAAATGTCCATATTTAAAATGGGAAAACGCTACAATTTGAGTCGAATTGGTATATAATACACTAATTCTACACAAATTATGGTGTTTTCCTATTTTAAATGTGGACATTTTTAAATATTACTCATAATATATTTTTAAATATTGGTAGTAGTGTTATCACGATACTGGAATTCGATACCAATTGCTACTGAAATTTTAAAAGCGTCCATTTCCCGCTAACATTTGAGCGCTGTTGAGCGCGGTCTTAACAGCACTGATTTACCATTGTGTTCACGTGCTCAACTGAAATGACTTTGATTGGCCGTGAAGGTCATCAGTTCATCAAACTCACCATTGTTTATTGAGTGTAAGCACAGATACTGGAACACTGGAGCGATTTAAAGCTACGAAGATTAGCTGGTTTGTCTATAAGCTGATATACGAGCAATCTGCTGAAGAATCAACTGATCTTCACGGCTTTAAAACGCTCCAGTGTCCCAGTATCTGTGTTTACACTCAGTAAACAGTGAGTTTGGTGAACTGATGACCTTCACAGCCAATCACAGTCATTTCTGGTAAGCACGTGAACACAATAACAAATCAGGGCTCATTTTACCGATCTCCCTCCTCAACCGCCCTCCTCCCCCATCCGCTGTTCACTTTCACTTTCTTCCACGAAGGAAGGGAGGGGGTCTGTAAAATCGGGTGCTGGATCAGATTGCAGAGGTTCTGGATCCGGCGTGTTCCACCACAAATTAAACCCTGCCTACAGTGTTTAGAGGGTAATTCTGTAGTGGTTTATGCCAGACACACACACACACACACACACACCATCAGCTGGTGCAGTGCTGCGATGCCTGCTGGATTTCAGTGAGCTGCAGTAATAACTCTCTCTCTCTCTCGCTCTCTCAGAATGATGATGGTCCTGATGTGAGAGCTGGATCTGTAGACATACTGTTAGTTCACGCTACAGAAACAGACCGCAAAGGTAAACCCCATCCCGCATGTTTTCTTTATTATGCATTCATGTTTTATAGTACACTAAGTCAGTCAGATTGATCCACTCCTGCAGTGTTATCGTGATGAACGTTTGCTCTGTGTTTGAATTGTGTGCTTTTTTTTCTGTGTGTGTTGTAGATTTGGTGTTGTACTGCGAGGCGTTTCTCACAACCTACAGAACCTTCATAACACCCGAAGACCTCATCAAAAAGCTACACCACAGATATCCTTTCAACTGTGAATCTCTCCGTGTTTGCACATGGCAGAGTATTTTTGTGTTGTTTTGGTTTTCCTAAAGGTCCAGTGAAATTAAATTAACGTTTTTTAGATGTTAGTATCAATATGTTAGTCAGCAAGAACATCTATAAGCTAGTGTGCTCCAAAACAGCGACAACATTTGCGTTTAGAAGATACAAAACTGATATAAACATGTACAGCTTGTAGTTTGTAGTTTTAGCTTGTAGTTTTTTACGTCACCTCATACTTATGTTTCTCATCAAATCTTGACCAATCATATGCTCTCTAGTGTCTGACTTCCCCCGCCCCCTTCAGGACGCTTCTCCTTTGCTTTTCATTTGATGCGCTTGATCTCAACCACTCTCACTGGAAGAGCTGTGATAAAACAAAACGCTATTGGCTGCTTTTAAAGGGGAGGAGCTACTTTATGTCCCGCCCTCTCTCTTCGTTTTTCAGTTGAGATTACGTCAAACATTGAATCGCACTTCACGAGACCTTTATGGCTCGTTTCCACTGAGTGGTACAGTACGGTATGGTTCGGGTCGGTACGGGTCACCTTTATCAAGCTTGCGTTTCCACTACAAAGGGTACCCTTTTGGTGGGCGTGGTGTACTACAGAGGGTTTCAGTCGACGTCATTCTCGCTCGAATAAATGTCTACAGTAAAGCTGTACAGGTCGTTCACATTATATGAGAAGCTCTTCTAACAAAACAGATGCTTTAAACACATTAATACTTGTTTATAAATGTTTATTACTAACATTTCTATGAACATGATTTGATTATAACTGCAGATCAATGACAGTGTTACAGCCTACTGTAACGTCTGCAATTATATAAAATAAATAAATAAATGCAACATATATGAACACATACAGACCCTTACAGTCTCCGATATGTTACCAATTACAGATAAACGACACACAGCAGACATTAAGTCCTTATTTGAGTTCAAAAACAACACGCAACATATACAGTAGCCCACAGTCAGAGCTAACCTCTCATCTGTGTCTGTAATCTTCACCAGCACATGTAGCCTCTGTTAGAGAGTAATTCCATCATTCCGAGTTCATAATAGTCCAAAAGGTGATGATAAACATGGCAGATTGTTCATGATTTGTTCATGGCAGATTGTTCAGGTTGCTGAAACTATTTGCTCCTGTGTTTTGTCGGGCTTCTCCTTTTTTCTGCGCTTCACTCTCGCGTTTGTCCTTTTCCTTCTGAATGGATCAGATGTCGAAGACACTTCATTAATCACACACGTTATTATCATTAGCTTAAGAAGTTTGTTATATCAAATCTAGACGCGCTTTTAGACTTTTAGACGGCCTCGTAAAACAACAACAGGACACGGCAGATTCTTGGCTTTGTGGTTGTTCATCAAGACAACGACAAGGTTTGTTTTGAGCCCGGGTCATCCATGTATCGTTATTATATGCATATAGTTGTCTCGGCTGTGTATTTAAAAACATGGCGGCTTCATTGTTTTGATTCTGGCTAGCTCCACGAGATCGTGACTTATCTCTGTAAACCAATCAGCATTCAGCTGCGCGTGTAGCTCCAAGGTACTGTACGGTTCGGCTCTGTACACTTTTGACAGTGGAAACGGCCATAAAAGCGTACCGTACCGTACCACTCAGTGGAAACGGGCCATTAAGTCGATATATATATGCTTGAGAAGCCAAGTGACATATGTATTATGCATTTTTATGACGTGAAATAAGTCTTAGTTGTCCTAATAAGGTGTGTTAAGTTTCATATCAAAATACCTCATGTATAATTGATTATACCATGCTGTAAATGGCCTGTTTTGGGTTTAAGCCATAGACTGTAAAAGATATGGATGTAGTATCCGTGACGTCATCCATAGGTTTCTAAAAAACGCAAAAGAAGCTACAAGTCGGCGCGGCCAATCGTCGCCATTTTGTTCGCGCTTCATTGCACGGGCCGCAGGATACCAAACAAGGGCAAAGAGGCGTGAGCGTGAGCGGAGCTACAGACGCCTGCTATCATTTTGCTTAGACAGGCTTTTCTTTGAGATTAATGCTTAATACTTCATTACCTGCGACTCGTTTGTGTTTTGACCACATGTGCTTAGTTGTACACTGTATAAATAAATTGTTTAGACTTTTAAAAACACTGTCGTAATACTTTAAGCCACTAAACATTGTTCTTATGGCGTTTTTCTACTGGAGGAAAAAGTGAATTACTTCCAAACACTTCAGATATAGTCTGTGTTAGTAAATGCAGGGCTATTTATTAAATCCAAGCATAACACTGTATGACAACGCTTCAGATAACTGTTCTAGAGCCTACAGCTAATCAATCTGTCAGATTCTGGAGTGCATTAAAGGTTTAAAGAAAAATATAAATTATCTTAAATAAAACAAATACATTTATAGAGATGGTGTAAGTGTATAATTTCACTCACCTGGGAAATGGAGGCCACATGAAGGCCACAATTAAGTGCACACAGCAAGCCATATCATCTGATAATTGTAAGAAATAATTCCAAAAGGCAACTGACTGTGTAAAGCCACATAAACAACACAAAAATACGATGAATATGCCGAGATCAGCGGCTAATCAGCCGGAATCAGCTGAGGTGAAGTGACTGCGACCAGCGAGACCTAGCTGTCACTCAAGTGGCCACGCCCTTAATAATGCAGACTTAATAAAACTTAATAAAAACTATAGGGATGAGTAATAAAAGAATTCACCTCCCTCACAGTTGTCATGAAGGGTAATATTAGCTATGTGAATCGTTCTTTGTACCAGGCTGTAAACACCTTTTTTTTCTGCTGTAAATTTGGCCATTTTAACAGTGGGCTCAATAGAAATTTGCTCTATTATGGAGCCAGGACTAGCAGAATTTTGATGAATTGCAGTTTCAGTTACTTTTGTATTTGCTTCACGAGGGAGAGCGGGAGGTTGCTGCTTGGTCTTAGCTAAACATTGTTTTTGTGTGTCTGTTTTAATGGAAATGATCTACTGATTCCGCCCCTTTTTCAAAAGAGGCTGGAGCCTTTACAGCTTGTGTCTCGAATACTCTAACAACAAAACATCTGCAGGCTTCATTTTAAAACTTGTCAGTTTTAACTCCCCGTAGCCTTTGGTGGGAATTATTTTAATTGTGGATATCGTGATGTACAGTATTTGTTCCTGAAGGAATACTTTGAGAGAACAGAAACAGTGTTTACTGATATCAACAATAACTCCTAATGATTTTGCTAATATTTTTCATGCTCAAGCAGTAACACCATGCACTACAGGAAGATAAGTGTAGAAAGTGTCAAAGGAAACCCTTTAAGTTGTTGCATGAAACAACAAAGATTATGTCTGCCATTATGGTCAGAATGACCACTTTATGGTCAGCTTTTCAAAAATCTTTTTCTTTTTTATTATTTGCAGTTTTTAACGTAGCTTTCCTTTATTTGTGACCGTCTTCAAGGTTGTTAATGAAAAAAAATGCATGTTAAATCAAGATATCTCACGTAAGAAAGAGTCTGCTCTGAATCTGAAGTCTTTTGACTGCCACTTATCTATATAAACACGAGCGAAGTAATACATTTGCATAACCCCTGCCTGTTTGAGACATACCAGCACTCTATAATGTGCTATGAGTTTCAGACACTGTACAGATACAAAAAGACCGGCTAATAAAAACAGGCTTGGCCAGCTGACCAATCAGAGCAGAGTTAGCTTATGGAAGGGGGATGGTTTACAGACCTTAAGCTCTAAATTGATTCAAACACATTTAATTGCACAATGGCTTTATTATTAAAACATATTCTGAGAAAATGACAGTATATTCATACATTAGATTCATTTAAAGGGGACCTATTATGCAAAAATCCCTTTTATAAGGGTGTTTAAACACAGTTGTGTGGCAGCAGTCTGTGAATATAAACAGCTTCTAATGGTAAATGTTTTTAATTGTATCTTTTTATAATCACGCTTGATAAAAACAGTCTGCAGAAACTCTTTGATTGACATTCTCCCTTTGTACGTGTCATCAAAGGGGGAAAGCCCCGCCCACTACTGACCATCTCTCCCTCATTAGCATAGAATTCAAATGTTTTTGAATCTGCCACTATGCTGACACAGGCATATGTAGCTCCGCCCTCTTTTGAAAAGTGCATCTCATTTGAATTTAAAGCGACAGTCACCGAAATGCCACAATTAGGATCAAAGCCTAAAAGCGTCAGTTTCAAAGAATTATAAAACATTATTTGTGTGGTATTTTGAGCTGAAACTTCACACACACACACCCTAGGGACATCAGAGACTTATTTTACAGCTTTTAAAAAGGGACATAATAGGTCCCCTTTAAACCTCTTGTAGGAGACACTGTATTAGGACACTTTACTATTTAACCTGCTCGTGTCATATTTGTACTGGGAAACAAATATGTTTAAATACAGTGTTTTTCTTGACTTCTCCGCACATACACTCGCTTCTGCCACAGTCCAGACACCTTCAAGAAGCGCGTCAGTAAAAACACCTTCTTCGTCCTGGTGAGAGTCGTGGATGAGCTTTGGTGAGTAAATACACACTTTTTACATGGATTTAAACTACTAATTATTACAGTAAGGCTAAGATAAAGCTACTTCTGGAGAAAGTCTTTTTAAGTTTGGCTGGAATACAAACATTTTTTTTATGTAAAAACTGCTAAAGGCAAAGTTATTAATCCACTTAAAGGAATAGTTCACCCAAAAATCTAAATTCTGTCATTATTTACTTGTACTTTACTCATTTCAAGTGTTTATTAGTTGTTGTTGTTTTTTATTTATTTATTGTTGAACACAAATGAAGGTATTATGAAAAATACACAAATGTATATACTGTCACTTTTCATCAGTTTAATAATTTTGACATTATTTACACAGCAAACAAGACCAACTCCTAATAGCCATGTTAAAGGGTCATGAAACCCCCCTCTTTCGTTTCAAGTCTACCTCAGAATGTTTAAAAAAATGCTCTGAGATGGGCGTGGAGCTCTGAGAGCAGAGGGAGGAGTGGGAGTGGCCGGCAGAGCAGGGGAAAAAGAGGGGAGTGAACAACTGTGTGTTAGTTGGTTTACAAAATGAGACACATGACTTAATAGTTTACAAAGTTAAAATGCAAAGAAATAATCAGTAATTAGTTTAATGCCCTGCACATTTGTTATTCGTAATTTCATATACAGTAACCATAATTTATATCATTTTAAAGATAATTATGCTTATATAAACACTATTAATGAGGAGGACTTCTCTCCTCCTCAATCCCCGGGTCTGAATGCAGACACAGTGGATAGCAGTGCAGCAGGTCTCTTGCCCTGTCTATTCCTACCATTAACCCTGCTGGTAATCTGGAGGATTTTAAACATAGATGAACATGGCAGCACAAATAGAAGCGATGTGTCTGAATTCTCTGCCTTCTCCAATTCTTGTACAGCTTTATTAACGAAAATGCTTGCAAACCAACAGCTTTGCTGTATCGCCCTGACAGAATTGTGGGGAAAAACATGCAACAAACCCCCTGGATAATGGAAACAAACACATACGACCTCACCCAGTCATTGGGTCTTACAGCTTGGCAGGTCTGCCTTGCCTTCGGAAAGCATGTGCTCTCATGAATAATTAAGAAGCAGGAACTTCTCATAGGATAAGAAAACTCCACTATGAATAATAAGAAGAAACCGACACATCATCCACTAGCAGATTTGCGCTACGTCACTGCTTTTGATCCCGCCCCAAAAAAAATTTTACACCCGGAAGATGAAATCAGCTGACAAAAGCTCAAAATGATCTAGTTTTATCCTTAACTAAAGCTAAAAGGTGCTAACGTTGTCTTAACTGATGCTCAACAAACACAAATCTGTTAAGATCTAAAAAAAAAAAAAAGTACTCCAGGGTGTCTATGGGTGGCTATGTTAATAAAGTTTTTGGACTTATGATTTCGTTGTTGAAAAAAAAGTCGCAGCTTTCGGTTAAAGTAGACTTTAATACTGACTCTGTGTTTTTTATTGTGTGTCAGTCTGGTGGAGTTGACCGAGGACATCCTGAGGCAGTTGATGGATCTGGTTTTCCGGCTGGTCTGTAATGGTGAACTGAGTCTGGCGAGAGTCCTGCGGAAAAACATCCTGGACAAAGTGGAGCAGAAGAGACTCCTGCAGCATATGCACACACTCAGACCTCTGGCGGCACTCGGCGTCTCTGCCAGGTAAAGGTTATGAACAGCGGTCGATATGTAAAGGATAAAATACTTCCAGGAGGTTTTCATCGCAGAATAAAGACTGACAGGCTTATCAGCAGCTGAACATGTAGCGCAGCACTGTTGTAAAAGACTGAAAGGCTTTATTCTGTGAATACAAAATCCTGGATGTACTTTATCCCACTTAATACACCACTACTTGACACAAAATATAAAAATTTACACAAAACATTGTTCTGAGCCGTAATAGTTTATTAATTCTTTAAATGCATTGGATGACACGGCATTATGTAAAAATTCATCATCATCATCATCATCATCAGTATAGTAATGCTATAATTCAGGGTTCGCACAAGGTGCTTAAAGTTCCTGAATTTGCTTTAAAGAAATTCAAGGTCTGGAATACCTGGAAAATTGGCTTGTTTTGTTGAAAAGTGCTTAAAATGAATGAAGGAGAATTTATGTGCAATTTTTAACGCCGGAAAAATACAAATGTTTGTGAACTTTTTGTGACAATTTAATGCAAAAATACCCGCACAAACTCCCGGAATTCTGAATCAGTGATTTGACTGACATGAAAAGTGATCAATCACAGTTGACCTTGTCTAGTTTTGCGTGAAACGTAAGGGCAGGACTAAAGGCCTTTCTGTGTTGCAGTGGCAAAAAATAACAACTTCAAAACAAATGTTTTATTGGAATAATGCTTTTCGGATGTTTTCACTAGAGATGTCTATGTTATTAACAAGAGTAAGGCCAAATCCCAATTCTATTTTTGTACCCCTACCCCTTCCCCTTGGCTCTTACAATCGAGTGTGAAGGGGAAGGACTTCAAAATTTACCCTTAAGAATTGGGACAGCACTACAGCACCTGCACACGTCATCATATGTCATCACGATCTGATGCTTCATATGAGATCAGACGATCGCGACTGCTGAAGTTATTCCAGTTGCTTTTTTTTTTGGTATTTATCTTCAGGAAATCACTGAAGGCATATATCATGTTATCATAATGATCTAATGTGGCCATAAGATAATAACTATACTGTGTATTTACACTGTGGCCATATTCATCAATGTAAACACACTAAAAACAACATTACCATTATAGCAGACACTGTAAAACGCTCATTCTCAGCCACTAAACTTTTCTGACAGGGTGTTCGAGTGTCATCGAGTGTCAGAATGTTGTGGGACTGCTGTACAGGAGTTATTATTAGGGATTATAGATTGTGAAATTTAGCAGGTTTTTTTTTCTAGCTTTTTTTTTTTTTTAAGCATGACGGTAAAACACGACTGCGGTTACGAATGTATTAAAACGTGTTTGTTTGTTGTAAAAATTTGTAATAATGACAAAAAATACTAATTTGTGGATCTCCTTATTTCCGGGTTCAGCAATACTGCTGCTGTGGCTGGTGCATTCTGGGAAATTCTTACCCCTTGGTTTTAGGTGTGGTCCTGAAAAATCTTCGTTCGAAGGGCTATTCACCCCTTCCCCTTAGCCCTACGCCTTCAAGCTATAGAGAATTGGGACACCACTACCCCTTGGCGTGAATGCGCAAAATGAGGGGAAGGGCTAAGGGCTAGAATTGGGATTAAGCCGAAGTAAACCGCGGACATACTTCCTGCCATTTCGGCGATCTGCACATATGTTTCGCTTCTCTCAGACGGCGAGTTTACTCGCCTCTGACAGCCTGGTTTATCACAGTCTGAATGTTGGCGCGAGCATTTCTGCAAATGTCGCGAGTGCTTTATTTTAACACGAGAACACAGTCATGTACGTTAGCCGCAAAAGCTGGATATGCAAGCTCTTAAATAGGCTTTTTCAAATGAACTGTAAGTCCTCTCTTCATCGCGTGTGTGTGCTCAGACTGTTTACAATCACTATCTCTTCGCTATTAAAGTAGAAAGTATTTATCTTTGCTCCTTGACTAAATTTAGTCAAAAACTATCAAGTATTTAGAATTAGATCGATGCATGACCGATGACAATGCTAATGGACTTCTTATTTGGCTGTATTGTGAAGTGAAACTTAGCCTAGCATAACTTTTAGCAAAGGTGGAACTTTTTTATTTCTTTACGACAAAAGAATTATGCTGGAAATGTTTTGGAATGAGGCATTTGTGTGATTTATACATAATAGCTGTATCCTGGTCTGTCTTAAAGCATCACTAAATTGTGCAGGCATTACAGGTCAAATCAATCTGTTGTTACTGTTATCAAAATAAACAATAAGGCTCTTAAAACACTGCTTTGAGAAATGTAGTGTTGTCATATTTCAAATACCTCAAGTCATTTGTTTTATCACTAACAGTGTACTTCTCTTTTTTGTCAAATTATTTCAGTTTAAGATCAAGCGTGAAATAAAATATTGTAAAGACAACAATAAGCAAATAAGAAAAATAGTGTAAAATATGTAAATAAAAGGCTAAATTTAAATCTTTTCATCATATACTTTAAATAAACCTTTTAAAACTTGAAAATATTGTTTAAAAATGGACAAAAAGTGTCTCTATGGCCTTAAAAGAATGTGGTAGCTTTGCTAGGGCTATTGAAAATGATTGTCATGAAATAAAAAATTGACCATCCTTTGTTAGTGCAAATTCCTATGTGTAGCTTTGTGATTTAAGCAATTAAACCATTTAAATAAGTTTTTTAAAGGGCCATAATGAAAATCAGATTTTTTTTCAAAAGTAACAAACTAGTACTCAGAGTACTTTTTTTAAAAGAGTAATTTGTACTTTTACCTAATATTAGTATTATTTACTAAAATTTGTATTATTTTAGCAGTGTAATTGTATTTAAACTCGAGTACAAATATTCTGTTCTCTTTCCATCTGTGAAAGAACATCTACAAATAAAAAATAAAATCACAAGCATATTTAGTGCAAGTTTATTATATTATTAATATATAATTAATTTTTATATTATTATTATTATTATTATTAATGATGGTTTTTATTTGTATAAATAGATGGGTAGTTTTTATAAATCGCTGAGAAGACATTTCAGGTGTTCAATACATTGCATTTTAGTCTTGGTTTATTATATTATTAATTATGAATATATTATTAATTAATTATTATATTTTATTAATGTTTTTTGAATACATCAATAGATACTTCCTATGCAATGTTTTTATGGGTTGCTGAGAATACATTTCAGGTGT
>CAIGQZ010026951.1:8783-25057 GCA_903798205.1 Danio tinwini | reverse complement strand
TAAATAAATAAATAAATAAATAAATAAATAAATAAATAAATAAATAAATAAATAAATAAAATGCATTAGTGTCATAATAACTACCTAAATTGGGTGATATTTGATGTTTTGGTTTGGCTCACATCCCATTGGTTTACATTTGGAGGGTGGGTTTTATAATATATAGCCATTGGGGTCAATCCAAACTTTCTGGCTTCATTTATTTTAGGATATATGAGGCAAATTTCCTCCAGATGTATTGATCATCAAGATTTTTTGCAATTACCACAATGTGAAGCATAAGCATAATGTCTGCCAATAACTACTTTTAAAAGATGATTGAAATGTCTTTACTTGCGTCAAATGTAGAAAGTGAAGCCAAAATGTCCTAAGTATGGTGGCTCCTATCTTGTCTTGTGACATCATTTGGAGGCAGAACCTGCACTGAATCTGCTCTAATTGTGTCCCATCCTCAACACAATTATAACAACACTCCCTTTTTTATGTCAACAAATAACTAAACTAAACCTTAATAAAAAATAATAATGAATAAATAAATAAATAAATGCATTAGTGTTATTAGATTTACCTAAAATGGGTGCTAATTGTTGTTTTGGTTTGGCTCTCATTACAAATTAAATTTGGAGGGTGGGGTTTATAACATATACTGCAGCCAGCCATCAGGGGTGATCCAAATTTTATGGTTTAGTTTTTAGGATATATGAGGCAAATTTCCTCCAGATGCATTGATCATCTAGCTATTTTTGCAATTGCCACACTTTGACGAACTAGCATAACATCTTCCATTATATATATATATATATATATATATATACACACATAAACAAAACAAACAAAAAAAAGCAGCAAGGTTTCACTGAGTTGTAAAGTTAACTTAAAAAAAAAAAAAGACGATTGATATGGCTTCACTTGCGTCCAATGTAGAAAATTGAAGCCAAAATGTCCCAAGTATAGTGGCTGCCATCTTTTCTTTTGGCAGCATTTGGAGCCAGAATCTGCACCGTTTTAATCATGAGATGGAGCCATGTTGTTTGCATCAATGTTGTAAGAGCTAAGAGCAGTGTTTTTTGACGTTTTAGTTTAGCTCACGTCCCATTGGTTTACACGTAGAGGGTGGGTTTTATGACCTATGACCTTTTCTCACCCTTGGCTTACTGAAGAGAGGTAACTTTTCTTCAGTTGAACATTAAAGATTTTTAAAATGAATCTGTGGTCCTTGGTGATTTTTATAATGCAAGTCTATGGTCCCTTGTTTTAGAGATGAAAAAAACCAAGTCCAAAACAATACCTGTGACTACTGATGATAGATAAGTGAATTTCAGAAGGGAATTTATTGGTCTGTGCAAGAAATTGAACATTATTTACAATATTATTAGCTATTATTAATATTATCACCACCACAGAGAACCATATTTCCCAGGCTGTCATTCATTAATTTTCCTTCGATCACCACAGCGTAATGAAGCGCCAACTATTGCGGCATATTTTTTACGCATCGGATGCCCTTCCAGCCACAACCCATTACTGGAAACAACTCCATTGGAATCAACGAAGTTGTCACAACTCTCTCTATGGATCTGCGTACTATTTTTAGTAACCTTTTTAGTAACCACAGCAACTCCGTGTGAGTTTCCAGAGTCTTCATCCACCTGTGTGATCTCGAGGACACCGACATCATCAGGAAGCCGATGTTGATCAACCACCTCACAATACGCTCAATAATATTTGCGAGGAGGTAGCACGCTAACACGGGTTACTATGAGCTATGCCCGTGACGCTTACACACATACATGATCTCCCAGATTTAATGATCAGATGTTGGCAGGTATGGATTATAATAATTAACCCTGAAAAAGCCAAAGCAAAGCAAATGCTACCAGATTACGATGGTATAGATACAGCAATACACCATACAAAAGAAAGAGATCGACTTAGAAAGTCACTTACCTGTTTTATAATGTTTTGATCAGCTGTAGTTTGAAATTTATGCTGAGTCTTTCTCCCTAAGGACTTATCATGCGGTCCATGTCGCCATTTTGTGGCGGAATGTCAACTGTCAATTTCTTTGGTCTGCTGATGGCCACCAACGCGCTGAATCTCTGAAATTATAAATATCTTTAAAAAGGCAATGTCCTTATAAATAAACTGCATATTGGCAGTCTTAACAACTACATTCTCACCTAAAAAAAAAGCCTCAAAGGTACATTATGTTGTCCAACAGCTGCAATACTTGTCAAACTATAGTCAGCTTATTCCTCCTTGTCATGATTCATGTGCGTGGAGTAATACACAAGGGTGAAGAATCTGTATAAGTGCTAATATTGCAGAGTATCGCTCCAGACAGAATTGTTGTATAAAGGTTTTTAAAAGCACTGGTCTTCTGCTTATCTTTTGGAGAGCATCAAAAATAACATCACGCGGCCCCTTAACCAAACATTTCCTTGGCAAACAGCACAAAAATAAGCTCGTAATAGGTTTCTTTCGTTTTTTATTGGGACCTATGAAAAACATGTAGAACTGCACACCAGCCAGGCCGCCATGTAGTCCTGATATGATCAACTGGTATTTACAAAGTACTTTCTTTTTTCTTTTTTGTTCCATCTTTTCCTAAAAGCAGGAGCTACATTGACCATAAATGTTAGAAACGATTAAAAAAAATAGAAATAAAAATGTACATCATACACTCGATATAGATTTTTTTTTTGCTTATTACAGAGGTAAAAATTTGGATCGTAAAAAACAAAACTGATCAATACAATAGGGTTTATTTCATCGTTTTTTTTTTCTTATTTAGTATACAAGGAGACAGATTAACATGATGCTTCAGGCACTTTTTAAACAGGTAAATGTGTGAAGTAGCAAGACGTCGCACCAGGACAGACGCTCATACAGACCACTTTTGGTTAACTTTCCATTACCACAGATAGAAAAATAAAACACAGCTCTTGGATGACAAGCAATATTGCAGAAGGACACGTGGTGAATGAAGGACACAGTGAGAGCTGACACCTCTGAGGACGCAAATTCAAACACACAGTCTTCAAAATAAAGGCTTCCACCTCTGGACGGTTGCCAAGAATCCAAAAGTCTGACACCACATCAAACGTTGCGCATTTTAAACCTGGAAACTGAAACACAATGCACTGGCATTGAGGCATTGCTAGACATAAAGCTGTACTAGGGCACAGCTCCCCTTAAAAAATAAATAAATAATAATAATATATATATAATTTTTTTAATAAAACTAAATATATATAACAGTATTATTGTTATTAAACAATTATTATTCTAAATAAATAACAGAAATTAATCCTGAATGTAACTGAAAAAAAATCTAAAGGCACAACTGGAGTGTTTTTATCTTTTGCATGTAGACTCATTTCATTTTAATTAAATCCTATAGACAACTCTATCGTATTCATAAAATACGTTTTGTAGAATTTTCTGTTGTGTGTTGTCTTAGACGCGACTCATGGCCGAGAATTAGGTTTAATAAGTCTTACCTCCCTGACTCATCATCCCTCCTTTCTGCTTCACACAAGAAGCCATGCTTAGTCTAAATAAGATCACTATCATATTATTTAAACTTTGTTTTGTCGGCTTGCAAAACTCACAGCATGCCGACACCTCTGCATAGAAGACTATTATTACGCCGGTTTCACAACGCATGAGCAGTGCAGCTATTTTTCCGGCAACCGGGACTTACACCGGTAGCAGAGCAGCGCGTCAAGCAGGAGCGGTGCGTGAGGCACATGGGTATGTTTTTTTCTTTGTTTGCTTTTAGGTTAAACTACATTGCTTTCGCCAGCGTTGCTTCGGTAGCACATAGAGAATAACGTCTTTATTTCGGAATTACGACTCCTAATAAATACACTTTGCATATGAAGTAAATCACATCACAAAGCATTTACTGGAGCACTGGCGATTTTTACTGGCCCAGTAAATGGGGTCTAGCGACGCCCCTGATGCACTGTAAAAAATGCTGGGTTCAATTAAACTTAGTTTTTACAAATTTAAGTAGATAAATTTTGTGTTGTTTTAGCTCATTTTACATAAGTAGTTTGAACAAACTGCATTTTTTGAGTGTGCTGTAGATTGGTCCGTGGACCAATTGGTTCCGGGCCGCACAAGAAATCATTAATAATTTCCGTTTTATTTATTATCAGAGTCTGAAAGATCTTTTATTTTATTATATTTTACATATCGGTCACTTTAGAGCCCAAATTTAACCTACAAGCAGCAAAATAAAGAAGAAACAAATGTCTTTGGAAAGTTTCTTTGCTAAGGGGAAAGGCCCTGTGAAGGACCCACAAACTGCCAGAAAATGGATGAGCAACCAATTTGTCAACAAATCAGCTGAATCCAGCATGTCTGTGCAAGATCAACTGCTGGAGATCGCAAATGACAATGGCCTTTTAGGGGCCGTTAGCATAACGCATGTTTTCTAGAGTTTGCGCTAGTTGGTTGTTGGTTGTGACGCACTTGCGCCTTCCAATCCAGATGCACCCAGTTGAATAAATCCTGTGAGCACACCAGAAGTCACATGACAAGAACTGACCGATCAGCTTCTGCTTGTATGGAATATACACATTTCGGTAGGACTAATTAATGACTAATCTCAGACAAACACAGAACACCCAAACACTGCAGTGCTTTGTATTTTTTCCTTAAATAAAACTTGTATCAGAGCGACAGCAATGTTTGGTCAGCTTGTCTTCCTCTTAGAAAATGGTTGACCCCATCAACCCCCACCGGTCTGTGGTAAAATTGTCAAGCATTGACCGGTCCGCGGTGATAAAAAGGTTGAGGACCACTAGTGTGGAGGATATCATACGATCTTGAGGCAATCAGATGTAAAACACAATATTTAAGAGTGTTTTAATTTGTAAATGGGTCAGATTTGACCTGAACACGACAGTAAGGTTAACACTTTAAATACTACAATTTGTGCTTAAATTTGATATTAAAACACAAAGTAGGATAATTTGGACTTTTTAAAGAGAACATAGCTGTTACTTTTACCTGGTGATACACTGCAAAAAATGTTTGCTGCTTGTTCAAACAACCTATTTTAAATGAGCTGAATTAATTCTGAATTAGTTTTTTTTCCTGACAACTCAATTGTTTTATGTTCAATCCACTTCAATTTGTAACAACTATTAAGTTAATTTAATTAGTTTGTGTTGGGACAATATGAAGGAATTGTGTGGAACAATGTTTGACATAGTACTATTGTTGTATATTTTGTAAATGAATATATATTTACATTTGGGAAACTGTCTACATTATCGTAAACATGTAAAATAAGCGATTAGTTACTTTATTTTAACAAATTGAGGAACTTGGAACTGTTAAGTTGACTTAACCTAATATTTGCACAATGTAATTTAATTAATAAATTTAAGGCAAAGGGTTTACTCACTTTTGCTTTAAGTCGTCAACTATTCACTTAAAAAGTAACAGGTTTACTCAGGTTTTCTTTAAGCAAAGCCAACTAATTGCTTGTTTATGGTGTAAGAATATACCCAGCAGACACACAACATCATAAGATGTCAATATTAGATTGAATTTAGGTTGCCAGCGTCTAAGGGCAATGTTATTTTGACGTTCAATAACGATGTGAAATGATGTTATCATTTTGCTGATTTTAGATTAAGTTGGAAAGTGACCAAAATCCAACGTTAATCAAACATCTTAAACCAACATCATATTGACGTCAAATACTGACATTTATTCGTCAGGTATGGCAACCAAAATCCAACAAGTCTGATTGACTTCATAGTGGTAATGGCCACACAACGTCAAGCTGTAACATCATTAGACGTTGATATTTTGTTGTTTTTAGGTTGCGTTGGAAAGTCCGATGTTGGACATTAACATGACGTTGGGTTCTGACATCAACCTGATTTCCATTTCTAAACAAAATGCAATGTCCCACGACATTGAGGTACAACGTCAATCTGATGTCATGTTGACCTTCTGTGCCTGCTGGGTATTTTGGCAATCCAATTCAACGATAAGTCAAAAAGAGTGCCTGTTCACACCAAGGACAATATACTGCTATAAAGCTATAAAAATAATGACACCGAAGAACAAAACTGTTCTACACTGAACAAGTAGTTCAAAATAACATACAGGAGTTATTTCTCTGGTGCAAGGAAACACAAGGAATGAGGTCTGTCCTTACTCATTTCTGTTGCCAGATCTTGACAGAAAACCAACAAAATAAAATAAGCCATTTACACCGTAAATAAGCCACGTGCTAAAACACCACAACCTGTCTACTTTATTAATTCCATTATCTGTATCGTTTACGTCTAAAGACATTAAATAAGTGCTGCTTATAATAAGTGGACATGGCAACCATTCAAGCAATGTAGCCTTCTCAGTTGACACTGGTGTGGTTGACCATAACCAGATTTTGGTCTGACAAAAATGTGTAATTTGATGAATTCCACTCCTAATTAAATGTGGTTGTAACTCCTGAAACGTTGCATCTGTTGTCATATTTATTATAATAGTTATCATACTTGATGTGAACAGGCTTTTTCCCCATTTCCATCATTTGATCACTCATCCAGCATTTTTTTTTGTTTTTAAAAGATGTCTAATAGACGTCTAAACATAGTCGTCTTGACTAAAACAAGGCTAAATTTGGGCTGTCAGTGAAAATCTAATAGACTTCTAAGAATAGGCCAAAACTAGACTAGTCATCAAATAAACAGAAATGAACGACTACACATATAAAGTCTGTCTAATCTGTTTATTTGACGACTAGTCTAGTTTTGGGCAATTTAGAGATGTCTGTTAGATTTTCACTGACAGCCCAAGTTTAGTCTTGTTTTAGCCAAGCTGTCTATGTTTTTACATCTATTAGACACAACATTGTTTGCTGGGAATGGAGATGGAAGATCATCAGTCTACAGAACTGCATTGTGGGACATGATATTCTGAGAAATGCTTTCTATGACATACACAAATTGATGTGGCATCAGCTTTCTGATTTCTAAAACACCTTTAAAGTCTGCATGAAATCAAAATTTGCAACATTTATTTTGCTAGCATATATTATTAGTCTTAAAGGGATAGTTCACCCAAAAATGTAAATGCACTCACTATTTACTCTCCCTCAAGTGGCTCTTATTCTTATGAGTTTCTTTCTCTGCTGAACACAATATTTTGAAGAATATTGAAGCCTGTTACTTCCATAGTAGGAAAAACAAAAGAAGTCAATGGCTACAGATTTCCATTTCCAGGTTGCCATTTTTCAAAATATCTTCGAAACTCATGATAGTTTGAAAGGCTAAGTACGTTACTGAATATAAATTTTTGGGTGAACTATCTCTCTAAGGTGAACAATTAATTTGTTTTGGTAATTTATAATCCAAATCCAACCATTCTGGAATGACAGTCCTTTGATGATATCAGTTTAATGGATTGGGTGTAATATGTTAAGCCACACCCCTCCAATTGGAAATCAAACATAGGAAGAGTAGTGCAAAAACATAAACCCGCCTCCTACTCAATATTCAGTTGGAATTATGCCGTCATACTAAAGCAAGTGATTTTTAAAAGCAAGACTTTAAAAGTAGTTCCTGTTGAGACAAAGAAACCACCTAGGAACCTTTATTTTGAAGAGTAACTCATTATTGTTGAGAACATGTTTTTGAGGCTGTATGCTTATTAACATAACATGAAGAAGCATCTGAGCCACGTGTACTATACATTCTTTGACAGCTTTGCTTTTGCCAGTAGATGATTTATTCAGACAAAGCATGAACAGGGGAAGGTGACTAGTAAAGTAGTTGTTTGAGGTGATGGAGACTAACCCGACAAACACGAGTCGCCTCAAGAGATTGTACCAAGCCATTTGTCTCCCGCAATAACCGGAGCACTTTTAAAAAAAAAATTCAACATAAAGGCCTTTCTATTGGGGTATTAGTTATAATTTTTAATATATATCTATATATAATATAAAAATATCTGTTTACTACATTCTCTTCTTTAAGGAACTGCATTGATTCACGTTACTGTTCCCGTTCTCGAGACAAAATTAAGGCGTTTAGTTATTGTCGTGAAGAAACTGGAGATCGGTTTGGCAACTGTCCCTCTATTAAGCACCCTAAAAATTCCAGCTTATATTTCTGTTTCCTTTCGTTTTTCTTATAGAAAAGGATTTGAGTTGGAAACATCTTTGAGACAACAATTCTATATTTTTCTTTTCTTTTTTAAAGGGGAAAAAAATAGCATTTAAGTGTTTTCCCTCTGGAAAGTATATAAAAATTTAATATATACGGCAAAAAGCATTATTTGATGTTCTGTCTTGTTTTCCAGTAAAAATATTTATATTATATTTATAATTTACATTCAATTTATATACTAATTATATTAAAACGTGAGAACCAAATTAGTTTTTTCTAAAAATTTTCTAATCTCATTAGCAAATTGTTTTTCTTTTGTTTTAAACACACAAAAAAATCTAATGGCCCTATCATACACCCAGCGCAATGAGGCGCAGGACAAGCACGGTGTGATTTGTTGCTATTTTTAGACCAACGCAACCCTAATTTTCATGTTTTGCAGCACGTTGTTTAAATAGCAAATATATTTGCACCACTTTGTGGACCCATGGGTGTGCTGGTCTAAAACAGAGGTGTGTTAAGGTGCATTGTTGGTGCGTTGCTATTTTGAGGAACTGAAATAGACCACTGACCAACTAAAAGCTGGTCTAAAGTCCAGTGCAGAGCACGTTAGTTATTCGTCTATGCATGTCCAAATGCTTACACATTGCTTAATACACACAGGATGTACAGCAAAACACAAGTATCTTTACATATGAACAAATTAAAGGATTAAAATGTTACAAAAAATATAATTTTCTACATAAATATAAAAGTCACTACCTCCATGCCTTCTTCACTTAAGGGGGCTTTTTCAGTTTATTCATGGCAATTTGCATTTGTATAATGTTATCATTAGTAGTCATATTATTTATTATATGCATATTTATATTTGTTTTAATAAAAACTAGTTTAGATTTGTCCATTTGTCGGGTTTTAGACTATATGGGGCATAAGAATAAGACGCGTGTTTGAATATAACTCGTATAATAACTTTGTTATTATTGTTCATTTATTTGTTTGCTGGAAAATAGAACTGAATTTAGAAATAGTTTTAAAACTAATTTTTGTGCCTAACAAACTAAATTAAATATGTAGGCTAATGGATGTTCAGAGAGTTATATATTGAAATTAATAAATATAATCTAAAATTCTACTAAATTATGATATATTTTTATTTTTGATTCTCAGGTATTTTGCGGTGAGAATATTTAGACTTTCTGAAAAATGTAATATTCGAAACAAAAATAAAAGATAAAATAATGATTTTTGCCGTTTTTAGAAACTCCTCTTTCCCCAAATGGCTATGCTTTTTTTGCCTACAGTCTGATGACTTCTCTTGATTATTTTTTATCTCCCTTTGGCTGGTGATTCAATTGACCGCAAAAATAAATGACAAAAAAATATCTTTGGATATCAAATATGCATCAACTCAAAAGCCACCCTCGCATCCATCTGAGGAAAAAACGTCCGCTATCTGAAGCGCAGCCATGGCTGCAGAAGGTGATTACAATAATTCGATTTTGAAAAATATACATACGAGTATACAGTATTACATATACTCTGGATGCAGCTTATGTAAATTTGGCTTAAATATAAGAACGACAATACTATGCTGTGATACAATGTAATCATTCCTTTACAACACGCACGCACACATTAACACACGCTCTCCCACAAATGCACGCTTCCAACTACAGGTTTAGTGTCTCGATCTAATCTCATTGTTATTGTTCTGAATGGTAAAAGGGCTTGGGATATAAATGCCAGTTTCAAGGAAGAATAAACAGCTAGTTCCTCCCTTTCCTGGCCACGCTAATTGAACGTGAAACCAAAATGAGCCATTCAAGTTCTGGAAAAAGTCAAATCAGTGTAAAAAATATAAAGTACCTGCATAAGTAATGCATGATGTAAAGGCTCCAGGAGCCACCTGACAAAAAGAGCCATTTCTTTCATGAGAACATCCACGTAAAAAAAAAAACAACTTAAAAAAAAGAACATACAGATATATATATTCATATTTATATAAAAACAAAAAAAAACAAGAAGAGAACGATCTTCAAGTCAGTCAAATGCACCAGTTGTTTTTCGGGAACCAGGAGAGACCATAAAAAAGGAAAAGACAGTAGCTATGTTTCCATCTAAAGATTATTAAATTTATGCGCAAAACTGGAATATCCCATAAAAGATTAGCGAATGAAGCAGCGTTTCCATTCGAGTCAAAGAGAACAAAATTGTCACTTCCTGATTAACTGCCACCAAATACGAAAAAGAAAAATGAAATTTGCTGTGTAAGGAGAATATGCGCGAGTCTATTTAATTTGAATGAATCTAATTTACTAAATTACGTGTGCCTCAAAAGACAATGCCAACACACAATGAACATGTGGTGGCATTTCAAAGTGTGAGACACGAAGCACAGACGCTCAGGACAGTTCTGGGGGTAATTAATAATATAACAATAATAATAATATTAATAATTATAATGATACTGAAATGGCATTTAAGGCATTTCAGATTGACCACAACAACATTTCAGATGTTTACAAAGTGATCGACCGCAGGTTTGTCCATTATTGCGTCCCATCACACACATTTTTTACCAGCACAATGCACAAATTTCTTTTTATACTGGAATGGACCCTTTTCACACGACTGTTGTGAAGCGTTTAACACGTCAGAATTTTTTATATTAAAAGTTATTCATATTTAGATTGAAATAAGTATAAACAAATATATGTATTTATGTGTGTATTACATCGTCTTTGCATCAAATAACAAAAAAGGAATTACCGCTTATGCAGGGTGTTTCTAATGCAGTGTCTTGATAACGCCATCGTAGAGTTTTTTTTATTATTTCAGCAAATAGGATTGTAAAAAAAAAAATTTGTTGTGCCATTCACTGTGTTCTAAAGGCAGATTTATACTTCTGCGTCAAATGCACGGGTATGCTCCGGTGCAGCCTTCGTATGGTTGCATAGCCCTCGCCGTGGCACACCTCTCTAAAAAAATGTAACTACACATCGCAACGACGCATAGTGCAAGCTCTGTGATTGGTCCGCTTTGTAGAGCTGACGAGTGTGGGTGGGACCGAGAGCCACGCAAACCCGTTGGAGTTTGCTTTGTGTTTACCTTATGATTAAAGTTGTTGCACGTCCGCAAGTTCCCGCCTTAAAATGAGTGAGCTGGAGCAACTTGTACATTAAGGTAGCGTTCAGAAAAATCTAAACACCAGCGAAAAAACTCAACACAGAGGAACATAAAAACCTCACTGCTAGCTAGCGCTTCAGAAGTGTTATCGCAGAGCAACACAACGCGCAAGGCATGCGCCGTGGGTCAAGCCGATCACTCGATGCAGAAGTATAAACAAGGCTTTAGTTTATCCAACTATGACAACTTTCGCTACTGAG
This sequence comes from Danio tinwini, assembly GCA_903798205.1. Taxonomy (NCBI): domain Eukaryota; kingdom Metazoa; phylum Chordata; class Actinopteri; order Cypriniformes; family Danionidae; genus Danio; species Danio tinwini. Next base: position 13,527 of record CAIGQZ010026951.1, on the reverse strand, counting down.
AAACCCGGGAATGAAAAGAGTCCATTTATTCGGTAAAAGTGTTTCCATTATAGTTTATCATACTCAGTTTTGTGTGTACGTTTTTTACGAACATTTTCAAACTGTATGCGTATCCATGCGATAATCCAAGATGCGCATAACAATAGGTGGATGGAAACATAGCTAGTGAAAGCTCTAACAATGGGGGGACGCTCTGGGTTTGGTTCACTCCTGCGACCTCAGTGCTAGCGTACGCGGGGCAGAGTCATTTTGGGCTTCATCCCACAGCTTTGTGCTTTCCCCCGCAGCAGCCGCAGGCCACCCCGCAGCGGTGGCACCCGTGCAGCGGGGGGTAGCAGCACAGACAGGGGGCCAGCATGGCTAGACCCAGCAGAGCCGTCCAGCGGAGGCAGAAGCGCTCCTCGCTGGTGTCGCAAGAGCATGCGTCCGAGTAGTCGCCCTCTGGGTCGGACATGCAGTGGTAAAGCATGCTGTCGGCGCACCACATGAAGCTGACCCGGTGAATGCAGGTCCGGATGGGGTCTGGAGCGTCATGGCACTGCCCACGCCGGTTCTCCTCGTGATTGAACATGTCCCGGCAGTAGACGCAGCGCGATCGCTCGCCGTCCTCTTTCCTCCGTTTGCCTTTGAGGATGAAGGCCCTTGGCTGGGTGGACACTATGGTGCTCCGACCACCGCAGGGCCTCTTCAGGTCACACTGGGTGAAATCGGAGCTGGGCACGTAGGGGTAGGTGTAGTCGTGCTTTACAGGATCGTTCTTGCTGATTTGAACGTATGAGTTCGAGTCCTCAGGTTGGATCAACTTCTCCGGCACGGCAGCATATCGGTAGTCCTCATAGCCTGTGATCAGCCAGCGCTCGCGGGGATTTATTCGGACGATCTCTTCGTCCTCGAAGGGAAACAGGTTCCTGGAGAACTTCTAAAAGGTGAGGGAAACACACGGGCATACATGTTATGATCTTATATTGTGATATTGAATAGTCACTTATTGTAAAAGTGTAGTTCATATGTTCTCCTCTATGGTGAGTTTACATTCATTCATTCATTTTTCTTCAGTTTAGTTCCTCATTTATCAGGACTACACCACAGCGGAATGATTAGCCAACTATTCCAGCATATGTTTTACGCAGCAGATGCCCTTCCAGCCGTAATCCAGTACTAGGAAACTCCCATAGACTTTCACATTTACACACACACTCATACACTATGGCCAATTTAGTTAATCCAATTCACTTATAGCTTTTTAATGCGTGTGCGTGTAAAACAATATCCTTTACACAAAGAAATTATGGGGTTCTTCTCTAAAGAAGTTGTTACTCCACCCTGTTTAGTGCATTATTATGGGTGTTTTACGTTATAACTAACGTGGTTCAAACGATGGATCTGCGACAAAGAAACTACAGGTTTTGGGAAAAACTCCTCACTACATCGTCCACTGCATCATTCTATGACAGTCACTTATATGTCTTTGGACTGTGCGGGAAACCGGAGCATCCGGAACATGGCTAATTGGCCCAGTAGGGACTCGAACCAGTGACCTTCTTGCTGTGAGGCAACCGTACTAACCACCGAGCCACCGTGCCACCCTTGTTAAGTTTACAACTATGTTTGCTTTTGAAAACACCATTGATTGAGTTTAGGGAAAGGTTTAGGGCAGTGGTTCGCTTCTTATTAACGTGTTCAAGAATGACTTGTATCTAAAACGTACAATAAAATGTACCCTAATTAATGTATTTCAGATTCCCACAAATGTAGACAGCGCCCTCAAAAGGCCCGCTGCATTTGAAACATGCAACAAAATGTATCCGGAGCAAAAAATGTAACATAAATGGAATTTGCTGTGGTAGGAGTAGCTGCGTGAGTCTATTCCTTAATTAATAAATACTTGTACCTCAAAAGACAATGCCGAAACACTTTGTGTGCAGACGTTCTTGACAGTTCTGGAGGTATTTAATAATATACAAATAATAAACGGTGTCATGGTGGTGCAGTGGGCAGCACGATCGCCTCACAGCAAGAAAGTCGCTGGTTCGAGCCTCGGCTGGGTCAGTTGGCATTTCTGTGTGGAGTTTGCATGTTCTCCCGGTGTTCGCGTGGGTTTCCTCTGGGTGCTCCGGTTTATTTCACAGTCCAAAAACATGTGGTATAGGTGAATTGGGTAAGCTAAACTGTCTGTAGTGTATGTGTGCATGGGTGTTTCCCAATGATGGGTTGCAGCTAGAAGGGCATCCGCTGTGTAAAAACATATGCTGGATAAGTTGGCGGTTCATCCCGCTGTGACGACCCCATATTAATAAAGGGACTAAGCCAAAAAGAAAATGAATGAATGAATGAATGAATGAGTAATAATGAGTAGTATCACTTGTTTTAAAAGTTTCAGTTTCCAATAAGTGTTTAATTTTTCAATTATGCTCGTTTTTGAAAACCCTATTGATTGAGTTTAGAGAAGAGTTTAAGGCAGTGGTTCGCTTCTTGTGGACTTGTAACATGAAGGAAGTGTATCTGAAACGTACAATAAAATGTACCCTAAGTAATATATTTCAGATTTGTGTGCCTCAAAAGACAATGTTGAAACACTTGACAGTTCTGGAGGTAATTAATAATATAATAATAATTATGATTTTTAAAGTTTCAATTTACAATAAGTGTTTAATATTTCAGGTATGTTTGCTCGTGAAAACACTGTTGATTGAGTTTAAGGAAGAGTTTAAGGCAGTAGTTTGCTTCTTGTAGATGTGTAACATGAAGGACGTGTATCTAAAACATACAATAAAATGTACCCTAAGTAATGCATTTCAGATTCACACAAATGTAGACAGAAACGTGCAACAAAATGTACAAAAAATGTAATCTGAGGTGTTTTAAATGATCCAGAGTTAGTTTTTGATTCATGTTCCAACAATATTAATCCTCTCTTCAAAAACATCTCTCTTATTCTGTTTACTGGCATGAGGGCGGGACAACCTATCAATCACAAGACTCGCCAAAATTAGTTATTAAAACTATTATGTTTAGATCTGTGTTGAAAAAATTTGTCTTTCCGTTAAACAGAAATTGGGAAAAAAATATACTGGGGGGACTAATAATTCTGACTTAACTGTATGTACTCTCATTTCTGTTCAATTTATGCACACGCATAGAATAAAACCGAAGGGTACTTTCATTTTAAGTGCCCTCTGATCTATGACGTTTGAGTTTCCCAATCTAGATTCTCTTAATGTTCACTGATTCATACACAAATCTGGATATAAGTCGAGCTTCTGCACCTGATCCAGAGTGTAGCGTTCAGGCTGCCTGTACTGCAGGATGCAGCGGTGCGGATGAGGCTCGTAGAAGGTGGTGGTGGCCACAAGCTGAGTGCTATGATCCTTCTTCTGAGATGAGTTTGAGGAGCTGTCGGTGGCAGTCTGAAAAAAAAATGGACAAAAAACAAAGAAAAATGACAAACCATCATCTCCAAAAACTGAAGAACAAAACATACTGTCCAGGAAACTGTGGTTAGTTTTAAAACAAGACAAGATGACAATCCCAATCACAGACAGGTGGTCTGCTGAACGAATGCAGTTTTCCATGAGCTCATGAGCAACTGGAATTGATTCCCAGCTGAACATTAATACACCACACACACAGCCATATATACTGCACATGAACACACACACACACACACACACACACACACACGCCAGTGCAGTCAATCCGACGTGACGTGGCTCAACTTCAGTGTGCAATTAAACAAAAAAATATATATCAGGCCTCGGGCCGCAGGATCTGTAAAAACCTCTGAAGTCTCCCTGTTATTAGAGGAACTCGAAATGATTCCAGCATGCTGGGATATAGGCCATCACACACAAAACCAACAGCTCTGGTCTGTAACATCACCAGAAAGACCTACAGAACACCTCTGTGTTTGGGAAATCAAGATATTTCTATCCTACTTTGGAAAAAAAACAATTCAATGTATAGCCACGTTTCAATGAAGTTCACAAATGCAATGCCATTCCCTACTGAGCCTGATTTTTCTCAAGGTTTTTTTTCCCTTTACTTTCCTCAATTGGTGAAGTTTGTTCCTCACCACTGTTGCCACTGGCTTGGGACTTGTGGAGCTGCACATCGATGGATTTGCTCTTCATTGTTTGAACTTTCAGCAGAGAATAATAAACCACACTGAACTGAACTAAACTGAACTCAACTCTGAAAACTGGACTGACAGTTTAAAATTACTAGAACTTCTATGTTAAGCTGTTCTGACACAATCTTCTTTGTTAAAGCGCTTCAGAAATAAACATGAATGAACTTAAAAATCTGTTCGTTACATTGGATATTCAGATTTATGTGTTCAGCCGTGCAAAGGCCTAGGAAAAAAAATATTTAACAGAGGTCAATGGAAACGGCCACATGTCTACTTCAAACACATGAACAGAAATATAGGATTTGATCTTTCTGTCTGGATCAACTCCAGCTCCATTTTTCCATGCTAGTCGTTCAACACAAAACATAAGAATGGTGCAGACAGCTGCATGTGGAAATGGACAGAAGAGACAGACAGACAGAAAAGCAGACTGAAAGGCAGACAGACAGACAGAAAGACAGAAAAGCAGTCTGAAAAGCAGACAGACAGACAGAAGACAGAAAAGCAGTCTGAAAGGCAAACAGAGAGACAGACAGACAGAAAAGCAGTCTGAAAGGCAGACAAAAAGAGACAGACAGACAGACAGACAGACAGACAGACAGACAGACAGACAGA